>VYZP01043014.1:0-59006 GCA_013400635.1 Hypocryptadius cinnamomeus
AGTCTTTTAAAGAAACAGATTGAAGAGGGAAATTACTTTCAACTCTCAAAAGGCAGTTCCTTCTTTGCTCTTAAGGACAGTGGGAAAGTAAGGCAGAATGACCTAACCAATTATGATACATTCTCTCTCTGTATGCCCCTATGCATTCAGCAGCAGGAGAAACACAGATTTTGATCTACAAAATGCTATATTTTGCTCCCATATTTAGATGGACAGTTGTCCAAAGCAGCCTTCAGGTTTTTAAGTAATTTCATTTAGCATTGAAATCTTGTCTTGTCACCTTTCATGGCGAGACAAAGGTACTAAGTACAACATAAGCTCCTGTGCTTAGCATAGAAAAAATTACTAAAAGGTATAAAAAATCCCAAACAACCAGGAACCCCAAACACACATTGCTTAAATTGATTTAATGACTTACTGGTAAGCAGACAGCAGAATATTTAACAAAGATCCCTTTGAGTAATTTAAACTAGAACTACACACATGGAAACCTAATAAATATCAGAGCTGAATAGAAAGTCAGATGTGATCTTGTCCTTTGGAAATGTGCGTTTCAAAGCACAGAGCACTGTAACACTCACTTATTCCATCAAAAGTGCAGTACCATATAAAGGTTGATCAGCATGTGAAGAAGTGAATTAGAACTCATACCTGCATTTCTACAACAAATGGAAATTTGGTGGTGAAATGGCTCCACAGGTTTCTGGAATAGATGCTTCTCTTTATCTGTGCCTCCTTCACCTGGCATGAATAGAACATCAAAGGCATGTGGAGTTGATATCCAAAGGCACAAGTCTAATGTGTTATTTGGGGAGAAATATGATAAAGACAGGCAGAAATCAATAACTTAGGGGAATAAATACTAAGGCCGCTGCTTCTGTGATACCTAATTGCCCAAAGGAAGGGCACCACCCCCACAGGTAGATTGTCCTCAACAAGACACAGCTGGTCCTGCTCTGTCTCACTCAAACCCTTCTACTGTGCTGAGCACAAACACACTGGATGGTGGTCAGATCATCCTTCTGTCCAAAGCAGTACCAGAAAGAGGTAATTTGCTGGAAAGCCCCTTTCATTAAAGCATTCTGCAACATTACTGCATTTAGTAAGAAAAGTAATTTGTAGTCATGTTGGAAACACGATCTGTTGCCCTTTCCTTCCATGAGCACACCCCACTGAGGGATGTTGGTACTATCTGCTCCATTCCCTTCTCTATGTGCTGCTGAAAGTGTGTCTTTATCCATTGTGAGCATGTATTTTTTTCTCTTTCACAATTAAAGTGGGATTTTCACACTTGCACTTTACAGCATTGGGTTTAGTCAAGTTGTTTATTTTAGTAAAGATGTCTTTCTGCTTGCTTTATTCCCTGAATGCTGAGAATGACATTTTACAGCTTCTCTGTGTGCCGTCTTAGGAAATCAGAGATTTGTTACACCATGAATCTGAGACCAGTAAAAAGGCACAAAAAGTTCACTGTTTCTCAATTAAAATGAGTTTGTTTCAAGTCAATATTTCTCCAGTTGCAGATTTACTGTATGCTACCTGCTAGTATTTACATAATATACAGTAATTGCTAAGAGACATGTTGAAAATATACCATTAGTATTATTTACTCCAGGAATCCAAGTGTAGAAACCAAAACATATCATGAATTTTTAATATTTTTCATAAAACAATGACCTTCTTTTTGCTTCAGTTTCAAATATGGCAAAGAGAAGGCCATCAACCTGAAATATTTCTTGTATACAGTGAGAGCCTGATCCAGCAGTCTTTGCAAAAGTAAAAGTCCCATTGACTTATGTTAAATGTAGCACTTTTCTTACAAGAGAACTGCAAATTCAAGCACTAATTAGGTCCCTGGACAGAGTCTCAAAAGCACTGGTAAGTGAACCTAGGAAGCACTGATACTATGCAATCCAAACACTATAAATATGGTAGTAACAGAGCTGAATACAGCAAACTTCACAGCCCCATCCTGTGAATCCATATTAATATAAATGGCCTTACTCGTACTCTGTTATAAATAAGGGAACAGTTAAAGAGATTGTAGGTCTTTATTCTGAAAAAATTTAGTCTTTTCAATTTCCCTAAATTTAACGTATGGATGTATTCTTCTCAGTTTAATTTTGAAAGGATTGAAAATAGCTCTTTTTTAAAATTTATTTCATTTGTGTGTAGCAGTCTGCCATTTTCCACAGAAAAATATACCTACATACGCTGTCATATTTTTTATTTTCTCCCTACAGGCTGGGTAATTTGTTAGCTTCTTGTACTTTTTTGTATTTAGTGTTTGATAATGCAATAATTACTATAGCTCTATTTTAATCCTATCAAATTAGATATGACACATTTATAAATATTATTTCTTATACCATTTCTGCTCACTTGCAGAACCAAAACAACAAATAAACTAAACCACACAAATAAAATGTTACTTTCACATAACATTTATAGGCAGCATTTTACACTCACTTCTTAACCCAAAACTTTACAAAAAGAATCAGAAATCTAAACTGCATTAAGATGTCAGCTGCTCTTATGGGGAGGACCAAAAGGCACTATCATACATCAGGCCCTCAAAATGGATTGAGGGATTGAATATTTTGTATTGTTCACTTGCATAGAGGGCTGTCTGTAGGTTTTCAGCTTATAGATATATAAGCTTTTTCTTTTTTTTCCTATATATAGATATATAATACCTTTTCAGATACAGAATAAGTATTCTGTCTTACATGCAAATGAAATTGCTCTTCAGAACACTATTCATGTTTACTTGCCTAATCAACATCACCTGAAAAAGGATTTAATCTGACAATACTTGTTTAAATTTGAAAAATGGAAGTTGCTGCTTTCCAGAGTGTCAATACAAGATGTCATAAAATGAGTTTCTAATAATTACAGTTGTCCCCAGTTCTTCAAAGGTAAAGAGAGTGCAAGAAAAAATATTTAGAGAATAATTCTCATCTTGTTAACTTATGCAATTAGGCGTGTACAGGCCTAGTTAAAAATATTTAGAATATGGTTAGCACCTTTTTGCCTATGTTAACTGTGTAGTATTTTAACATGTTGGAAGACTAATGATGTGTTAATAAAATTCTGTTTGGCTTTTTTGTCAGCATTTCATAACTACTCCACATGACATGAATTTCTGAGCACCTGAGAAAAAGTGCGAGTTCTGCACCCAACAGAGGCACTGCTTCACCACCAGTTACAAGTATTTAGCATTAACAAAGCACTTACTGTACTAACCACAATAAAAGTGTTCACAATGTTTGGGTAAGTTAAGTTGCTGCTTTTATCATATAGTTGACTTGCATATTTATGGTAATTGTACTGGAATGCTTCTCAATGGTGCAAACAAAAAAGGAAAAATCACACAGCCAGTTTCAAATACTGGGGTGGTGACACTGAGATGTGCTAAGTCAAATTATTTTATAAGATGACACAGTATGCAGGACAGTATATTTTTTTCTTCTCTTTTTTCTTTTTTTAAATGTGTAATTATCCTAGAAACTTACACATGTTGCTTTGAAGGAAAATACATTTTATCTTTTTTTCCTCACTCTGAATAACAAACTGAAGATGTCATGAAAGCAGTCCAATCAATACCCGTGGTACAAAGGCATTATTGTGTTTTAGTGGTAGAAACACATAAGGCATATGGAGAAATTATTATTTTTCTTTTACCCAGACAGATGACTTCTGTCATTCAGTTTCAGTGTACAAATGGAACACCACCCATTTCCAGCCTTCCTGTAAAATACCAGTTTCCAGATGATACAGTGGCTGGTCCTATTATCATTGTCAATAGTTCCATTTGGCAGTAGACAGATAATTCTTTTCATGTGCTAATGCTTAGTCAGACAAGTCTATTTACTAATGTATCAGAATGCATTAGAAATATAGGTAATGAGAGACAGAATATCAATTTATTTATAAATGAACTGCACTTTCATTGGATACATATTGATTCAAGTCAATGAATAAGGTAGAAAATGTAATATACATGTAAACTGTTACAATGAATTAAAAGAGAATTTTAAAATGTCTTGAAACATTATTCTATTGACTCCTGTGCAAGTCAAAAGGGATGTCACATTTGGTTTCCCAACAGACACCACAAAACGCCCCTCACACCCCCAGTACCTGGAGCTGTACTTCTCAGCAAATGTTCTAATTCAACAGTACAGATAGTGCATTTGCATTTCAGGACTCTAAAACCCAGCACCAGGTTTTTGGAGGCAGATATAAATAAATATATGAATATAATGTATATGTAAATATATGTATATCATCAATATTAAAGATACTAAAATGAGATACATGCTCCAAAAGAATGTCCTGTCCTTTAGCAAACTGACCAATGCTTTGAGAGAATCATCTTCAGAATGACAAAATCTGATTTTCCTAAATATTTTTAGCAGATGTAGGATTGTCTGCAAAATAGACATCGCATTCCAATACTTGGGCAACAAATACCAGCTTGGAGCAGCTGACCAGAAGTTTTGTGCAACTGAAGCCTTTTTCTGGACAGGTTTCAATGCAGAGCACACTCACGTTCCCTTGTCTGTATTCTAGCAGAATTACACTGGTATTGGAAACTCCTATCTGCTAATTGCCAGTTAAAGAAAACAAATTTTATTTACTCTGATTATTCTGTAGTCGCTCACTATTTACACCAACTTATCATATTTCCCAGAGGACAAGTTAAACAGGTATATTTTGAGGTCTGGCACAGTCAGTATACAGTACTACTCATTCTTAGCTCAACATAAAATATTTCTGGTTAATTTACTGCATCTATTACTACTACTTTCCTTTTGCTCATAAATGTTGTGTCTCTCAACACTGATATTTCTCAGTGAGAACAGAGAAGCACTGGAAGGTGGGGAGGACTCCAACATGAGACCAATTTAAAATGTACCAATTTAGTTGGTAGACTTTAGGCACAGAAACATATATTTGGAAAACAAAAGAAAGAAAAAAACAGAAAAAAAAATCTTATGAATTGCAGCATTTAAAAAAAAATCAAACTCATTTCATCACCACTCCAAAGTGGAATAAAGCCAGAAACTTTCACTGAATCGTCACATAAAAATATTTAAAAATTTTCAGTGTACAGACAAATTAAGAAATCTTAGTTTGAGTTTCTGTGCAAACAGGTACACAGGGGTAGGGGTTTAAAAGCCTGGCTGAGCTGCAGTGCCCTGGTGACTGACAGCGTGAGAATTTTTTCAGTTGGGAGCAAAGTAAACCATGCCCCTGAAGTGTGCTCCCAGGAGGTATTCTGGAATAACTCCACACCATGGCTGGTATATTGGGTTAAACAGCCCAAATTAAACTTGTAGAACCAATGCCTTTTTAGTTCTGTTTTTGTTGCAGAGCAGGTATAAAGATCTTTAATGCTTAGATCCACTTATAACACAACAAAATATGCACTGTGGAATATCAGCATGGCAGACTGAATGTGAGTGGCCTGAGCATGTATGAAAATACAGACACAAGGGTAATGAGAACACTGGTACATTACTAATCCCACATAACGGCTTTTTCAGGCACTTTCACACTTAAAACTCTTTTTACAAATGTATGTGGACCAAAAGCACAACTGAAACCAGAAGCCAAGTCTACTTGAAAGGATATTTGACATGATAGCACAGCAATTAGAGACAAGAGAATTAATGCCAGCTCTGCTCATGCACACAGATAAACATGAAAGCTGTTCAACTTTATTCCCAATAAATAATTTGCTGGATGCTCTCAAGAGAGCTCTATAGAGGATAAGCTGACCTTTGTTAAAAATGTAACAATTTTCATAGTACTGCTTTAATCATGGGTAAAATTTTCAGAATTTGACAACCCTTCCTAGTCCCCTGATAAAAGCTCTACTTCAAGAATGTCTAATGCTGCTTCTTACTTGGTGTTCAATAGAAACCAGTCTATAACACAATGCACTCCCTTATGTGATGTTTAGATATGAGATTGATCTCAGAGGACACCCTGGAGTTCTGAAAGTAGGATTATTGGATTTTGTGGCTTTCTCAGATGTCAGAGATCTTTAAACAGTGTCTTGCAAAGTTGCTACATCCCAACTGTCTGTGAACAGCTTATGAACTCATCAGAGAAGATAGTCTCCACGTTAATTAGACTTAAAGGGGGAGAAGCCGCTTCCCATCTCATCAAATTAAATACAAGGAATTTCACACACTACAAAATTATTTACTTGATCAGTAGACTTTTAAAAAGATAGGCTATTGACATGAGAGAGAATTCAGAGATCAGAGCAACTGAAATAGAAAAGTCACTATTAATGTAGTTAGCAGAGACTTCAAAACTGCTTTTCAGCTCCCCTCCTACCCTGAAAATGCACTATGCACGTGCTGAAGTAAAATAAAATTATTTATTAGCATCTTTAAATAAGTTCATACAGCCTTTTTTACATATGCAAGTGTGGATGGAGAGGAAATTACAATATCTACACCACTTCTGTAATTTGCTGTATAAAACAGTTAAAAACCTGAATTCTTTGAATTTCTGTTTGTGTTTAAAAAACATTGTGGGAGAGGGGATGGTAAACTTAATTGTAAATAAACTTTTTACTCCTCAAGCCAACATAGGTAGACAAAGTTATTTTCATTGCACAGATGATGCAAGAATTTGACATTTTGTTACATTCCAGCAAAACATTTCAGCGCTGCCCAGGAAAAGGATTTACAGATCTCTGCTCAGTTTATGGTGAGCTAGGACCCTAAATGACTGTAGGAAGACCATGACCATGATTCCAAGAGCTCCAGGAGCTGCTGAGTGTCACCTCTGGCACAACCCACCAGCCCCAAGGAGCGAGGATCCCATTCAGGGGCCATGGGGTCTGGTGTCCCTGGGGAGCCTGGCTCTCTCTTTGCCTGCTGGACAGGTCTCCAAGTGGTCAGAAATTGAACTGTGACATCAAAGTTCCATCTTTATGGACTTAAACCCACTCCCCTGCTTCAAGACTGGTTCATCAGGAGCCAGTTCTGACAAAAATCAAGGACCTGATTTCTGAGGTCAGAGCTTTCAAACTTGGGGAACTGGGAGCATTTGGATTTAGGCACCTTCCTGCCAGGGAGGGTTGGCAGTGTGGAAAGCCCTGCAACAGCTTTTGCCTTAAAAGCCTTATTTTTTTACTGTGCTTTAATAAGGCAGTTTTGAAGACTTTCTTAGGTACCTTCTTACTACTTATAGCACAGACAGAGAGTTGTTGCACAACATTCACATCTGAAACTGCATTCTGGGCTTAGAGAAACAGAGACAGAATTTGCCTTCCAGAATCCACAAAACATCTTACAATTTATTACTTAGGCAGTACACCTATTTAAAGATTATCTGATCAATAAACTGAAGAAAGCATCTCACCAGAAGTTCTTAAAAGATGTGGTAAATCCATTCCTTTGTTTTCAATGAGCCTTTGGCTAAGTTGCAGAATCAACTTGCATTGTTCTCTATAAAGCAAGTGTAACAATATGCACATTCATTCATTGCCCTTCCCTGTCCAAAAGATATACAATTTCTGAGGGACAATCTTTCAAAACACCAACATTGCTGCTGAAAAATGAAATAGAATATACATAACTGTTAGTTATTTTACTATAGTAATGTAAATCCTTGTTCAAAGCTATTATAATAATTTCATAGAAGTAATTACCCACTGAGCTAGTAACTCTAGTTTTATGGACCACATATGTAAACTAGAAAACTAATGTTTTTCATATAGTTATCTGCTGTTCATAAAGATGCAAATTGAAAGCCTACTTCGTATACTGGTAGAAATAAAGATTTTTTTCAAACTGATGACTAAGTAAAATTTTTCTCAGTAAAATTTTTCACTAATATTTGTATTGATGACTTAGTATGAGCTACATACAGAAAGTGAAATGTGTTTAATTTACTTTAGACTTTTTGGCTGCTCATTTATATTTTACAGTTTACTTTTATCATTGCTTCATTGGAGCAATCAAACATTTTAAAGTCAGTTTGCTACAAAGGTGTTGCAAGATGCTGGTTAGTTACAGAATTCAGACAGTTCATGGCAATACAAAGCTGTTCTGATCCCATCCCCACTCACAGAGGGAAGAACATAAATAGTGAGTTTTCATAGCAACAAAGCAGCAGAAAAGGATCGTTCAGTAATAACAGTGTAAATCTGGAACCTGAGATACTTTCAAGTAGCGTTGAGACATTTTTATTTAAAATCAAAACTTCTCCATTACAGACATTTTATATGCTTTGGAAAAGCCTTGTGGTTGGTGTTTTTATAACACATTTTCTTTAACAACTTCACATCCAAGTATCTCAGTCACCTGTGAATAACACACATTATTCTTCTAAGAGGTCTGCATGGACAAGTGGCCAGATGCAGACAAGCAGAAGGTTACCAGAAACACATGGAATAAAATCTTGAGGATCATGAGTCTCATTGCACAAGAATTTTAAAACCCTTAAAACAATTATACTCATGGATGCAGTTTGCTGCTTTAGCCTGGGCTTGCTGACCAGCGGTGGAGGGACGGTCTGGCCTCTCCAAGGACATACCCAGTAGCAGTGAGCTGATAAAGAGGGAATTTCCTACATGTCCATGCCAAGGATAACAACATTGCCAGAGCAAGCACACTCAAGACAGATGCCAACATATCCTGTTACAAGCATAAAGTCACTTTGATGAGGAAACAAGTAACTTCACTTGTACCTTGGGATCCTGCTGAGGGCTCTGTCTTCTCTTATCCAAAGACAATTCTTGTGTCCTTTGCATGATAAATCTCTTTGCAGTAAAGAGCAACACTAACATTTTAACACATGTAGAGAGGAACAAATGTGTTGCCAGTAAGAACTATGGTTTCATCTCCAGAAAAGTCAGTTTGTCAACATAATCCTCAAAGGGCAAATCCAGGGAGAGGAAGCCATAACATAATGAGGGAGGCACACAATCACACAGCTGCAAGAAACAATGAAGAAAGGAAAGGACAGTCCTTGGAGGAGGGTCCTTTGGAGGGGAACACAGGGAGCAAAGTCTTCTTTTTGCTAGGCTGTAGGTAACAAAACTCCATCATTTCAGAGAGGGTGGAATGGCCTCCAGTCCATCCTGTAGAGTAAGGCACAGGAGGGAGAGTCTGCAGTACAGTCTCCTCATTTAGCACTGCTGCTAATGCCACATGCTCCCAAGGAAAGGCAAAATTAGTAAAATATATGCAACTGCAAGAATCACAGAACAGAGCCCATACATATCAAGACAACCTCTGTTTCCTTTCTGGAACTACCAGATCTCACCCATGACAGTCCACAAAGAGAAAGCACCTTTAAATTCATAATGCAGATATATCTTCTTTTTTTCTCAGCTCCTTTTTGTTACTTTGTGATCAAGCTTTTATTTCTGGTCTTTCTAGAGGCTTTGGTGGAGTTTTTTCCCTGTTAAGTTCTGTATTGTGAAGTATTCTACTAGCCTTTACTGATCAGACAGCATTGGCAAGAGGCTATTAAAACATACGTAATCAATTTTGCAATTTTTTAGCACTTGCTAAAGGCTTTATTTAATCACAGCACTAATGATATTGAAAATGCAAGAAGCAGTGATAGAAAGTATGAGAAAGGCAGAATGTTCAAAGTTTGGAGTGCATTTGCCTTGGAGCATCGCTGGGTTAACTGGCCAGCGCGATTGATGAATGCGCCAGGCTTCCAATTGCAGTCAGGGCAAAAGGAAAGTTGTTAAGTAGTGTTCATATGTCAGCTCCCATGGTCAGAATACCATACCACAAAACCAAAATGCAATTCAGCACGACTGGCAACCATCCATCAAACAGGTTGAAAATTGAATGAACTTACAACAAAATTATCCCTAGTCGAAAGGGAGCAGCATTCCTATGGGTTGTGGTAAGACACGTCAACAGAGCACTTCTCACAGCACATGGCAACTGGAGCCCTCAATTCCAGCTTCTACCACTCCCAGAGCTTTCATAAACACTTAACATTTCATAAAAGTTACAGTTTTACACGTGATTCCTAAACTACAAAAAAATGTGCAGGGTGTGTTACCCCTCCTGCTCTAAAATGCTTTATAAACACTGCCTAGAGCAGCTGACCCAGATGTACTCCCAACTTATTTCTTCAAAATTTAAAATCTGCTCTACCTGATGTTTGTGCTCCATTAAGGATTCAATCATAAAACCAGGGAACTGGAATGCTTTGTGCCTGGTGCTACACTGCTACACCTCATTTCTTCTCTATTTCACACTAAGCAGAGATGTCTCTTAGAAGCTTTAGAAAAGGCATCAAAGAAAGTGAAGAAAAAATGTCAAGAACTTGTAAATAAACAGCTGGCTTGCAACATATGTATTTTCTTCTATATTTTTCAGGTGCCACAATCTACAATCCATATCTGCCAGCCTTGTAGCATGCAGCATAATTTAACTGTAATTGATAACGTAAGGGCAGATGGAGAGAAGTGTCAGCTCCTGCTCACATCCTCTGGGGATGCTACAGAAATCAAAGCAGATGGTCCAATTGCTTCTTATTTATGTGTTGCTGCTAGCTCCTCTGCTTGCAGGATAATGGATCATTATTGCCTGCTGTGCACAAACACCAATATGCTTTTAAATCTGGTTCTCAAACCTTATGAAAAAGCACTATATTTCATATTAATTTGTGAAGCTGCACTTAACAGGGTCCACTGATTTTTATTTATAACTTTCAAAAGAAAAAGGGTTAGCCATGGGTAATTTTTTCATAAAATAAGTGATCAATTGAGATTTCTAACAGAACATAGACTAGTTAACTGATCATGCATGCTCAGAGAGTACACAGCAGTTAATTATGATTTGAATGATACAATACCATGTGGTTTTATTTATTCACCAGTCTTTGGCAATAAAGGCAAATATCCTTAAAAAGATAACTTCGAATACGTATCGGATAAGATATAGTGCTGTCACTTAAATCCTTTGTTTACCCAAAACACTCATGAATTCTCACAGAGACACCAGTTGGGAGACCTGTTTCTCCAAGGAGCTCAGCCAGGCTACAGGACTTCCTGCACAGCCAGAACATTACAGCACTCTCCAGTGAGTAAACCCATGGCTTTTCCCTTGTCAGTGCACGTATCCCAGGGAAATTGCTAGTGTACCTTCTGGAACTCATTGTAGTGAGTTTCAGTGACATCAAGCCCCGATGTTTCACAGTGTGGCCAATATTAGTTTGCTTTGGCTTCTTCAACAAATGAAAAGGTTAAATCAGTGGTTTGTAAAGAGAGAACCCAGGCTCAGCTCGCTCTGCTCAGCAGGTCCATGGGAACCTCCATCAAAGATACTGATGTTGTGCTTTCTCTTTTGGCTGAGACAATACATCACCAAAAAGATTTTGCAAATACACCTAAATTTCAGCTAGTAATATGTAGTTTGTTTGGTTTCTAGAAGTCTGTCATGAAAGGGCAAACTATGAATTTCCTGTCACAAAATAGACATGTTGACATCTCCATTGTCTAAAGGTCTGTAGAACACAGCAGATATTTTTATAAATTCTGGAAAGCTGACAGTCCTTTGAAAGGATCAGATGTCAGTCAGTGCACCAGTGAGTAAATCACTGAATGGATACAGTAAGGATCCTTCCAAATATGGGGCCTAAGAAGAAACAAATTAAGTTTACGTTAATCCACCTCTTATCCTACCCTCAAGGTGAATCAGTGAATGATTAACAGAAGAAAATGTTCAGTGTTTTATGCAGTGTTCAATTAATCCATTCATCTGCTAAGGTGCTTAGATACTCAGAGGGCTGGAGTTGATATTGAACCCTTGTTTTATTTACTACTCTACCAGTTTAACCAGATGTTGTTGTGATTTGACTTCAAATATGAAGTTTTAAGTAAAACGTATCATTTTTTGTCTGTCTAGAACCTAAACATTCTAGGCAGTAGTATTATCCAATGCCAGGGAGGAAATTGCTCCTATACAGCAGATGTGCTGCTCCTGACTGATGGCAGCTTTGGATAAATTTAGCAATCACCTTTGTGATCAAGACAAGTTTGGGATACTAATTAGTCAAACTGAATTAAGTCTTGCATGCTAAAAAGCAACTTCAAACCAGTGGTGTCTGGCAAACATTGTGGGGCATTTTAGGGATCTTCTGAAACCACCAAAAACCAGTTTACAATTGTTTGCATATACAACATATGTTTATTGTAGAGTCTCAGAACAATATGGCTCTGTCCCCTTGAAGACAGGAGAATTTTCACTGACTGCAGTGTGTGAATTTTGCAATATTATTCAGAAGTCTCTGTGACTGTAGAGTTGAATGAAATTTCCCCCTGAAAAGATTCACTATATCTGAGAATGCAATATGACTCCATGTTAATACAAAATTACTTTTTGTTAATTATGAAAGAAAAACTTCAATTATGGTTAGTGAAGCTGTAGGAAAACCAACAAGATAGCTCACTTCAAAAAGGAACACCAAATATCCCAGAAGGAGAAAGGAGGCCAAACTAGCAAGCCCCAAAACCAGGTCCTGCAGGAGCCCCCAGGCTGGGGCCAGCCCAGCTGTGCTGCACAGACTCAGCATTAGCACCGTGGGCAGAGCCCAGGCTGCTCAGGGCAAACCCTCTGGGCTCCCAGGTGAGAGAGAGGAAGGGTGAACTGGAATCTAAGGTGAACCTACAGCAAAACACTGCTAAGAGGGCTTGGGGAAAGCCTTCCCATGCTGCAGGATAGACGTCCTGCTGTCTCACATGGTCTTTGCATTAATGAGGAGAGTCTGACAGGCTCCAGCTGCATGATATACAAGAGCTTTTCATAATAGAAGAAAATTATAACTGTGTACATGCAAGTAATTCTTCAAAATTAATAGAACTAACAGTGTGTGTATAGTTGCTCATATGATTAAATTTTCAAGATATTCGGAACAATCATTTCATGGTGGCTAAATATAAAAACCTATTAGATTCTCTAAAACGGTTATTTTGAATACTTTAGAAATCAACAAAATGTTCCTCTTTATAACAAAGAAACATTTGTTTAACATGTTGAAGCAAATGGATTTTCTCCATCAGTGATTAGACTCTTTCTACAGTTTTTTCTGGTTAACATACATTTTGGTTGTCAATCAAATCTTAAAACTCTGTACTTACTATCCAAACAGTCACCTAGAATTTCTTTCTCTAGTCACGTTCTTGCCATAAAATAAATTAATGACACACTCAATCATTCATTTAGCACATGAAGGAATGTTCCTTAATAATAGTTTTTGTATTAAACAGCTAAATTTGAAATATAATTGAACTATGCCTAATTATAATAGTCACATACACTTATACAGTAGGTGTTATAATAATTTTTCATAACTGAGACTTTCTGTACCCTCGCACTCACGCCAATAATTTGAGGTACATACAGTATTGCAGCCAGACGCCTGGTGAGAAAAAGAAGAAAAAATCTTTGAAGCTGTACCTAATTTTGAAAAGGAATCTCCTTTCTTCCCTCAAATGTCTGCTGATATCCAGATCTGTCTGTCTACACACCTCAGTCCTGAGGTCTCACAGCCAAGAAGGAAAGTTTCTGTCTAGTGTTCTAGAGGCAGTAGAGCAAATTCTTTGATGGGGAGACATGGTAGTGATTTTTATTTAATGGTCTATAAAATCTGTCTAACACAGCATAGCATGGCCAGCAAACAATGCAAAACACTTTGAAGTGTATTACTGCTCAACAATTGCAACAACTCAAAATATTTGATTCAATAGTTCCCTGGGGTGCAAGACCAGACGCACAGGCAGGGAACTGTGAGCTGAGCACCCATGGGCCTGACGCTGATAAGTGGACATGCAACATGTCATGATGAACCCTTCTGTTCCTGTGTAGCTGCATAATGGGATATTTTTCTTACTTTTCCGGAGAATCTTTTTCCAATCTTATTCTCAATAGTTGATGCTGTGTTATTGATATGCTTTCCTATGTTTTGGATGACCTCCTACCATTTGGCTTCATAATGAGTTCCAAAAGGAGAAGATAATCTCCAAGTTCAACACATTCTTTAAATCATCTGTGTATGAGGGAGGCAGAAAATAGCTCCATATTTACATTGCAGCTTGCACCAACTTCGTTTTCTTTCTGCGTGAAATGAGTGGCTTGTGCGGTTCAATTCATGAGAATTAATGCTCAATAGACAAATAACTTTAACAACTTTAAAAACTGGCTGAAATAACCATGGTTCTGCTGGTTTGGCAGCTAATGCATGGTCTGAGGTATTTTTTGTTTTGTTTTTCCTTCGTTTACAGAGCTAGTGCTAAAGCTGTTAAACTTTAGGTCACCTAAACATCATTGGCAATTCATATACACTCTGGGAGTTTTTCTCCTCTGACACTAAATGCTACAGTTTAGCATTACTAAGCAGCTAACACCTACCAAAACAATATCTGACAAAGATTTTCTCCTTAATAAAAAGAGGGAAATAGAGTAGTATTTTAAAATTACTGCACCATGATTATTCATAAACACTTTTTTCATCCTGCACAGCAGACATTAGTAGTTCTAGACTGATCAGACTATTTTTGTAAATCCCATACTTTTCAAGATTATTTCTTAGTTACTGTATAAAATGTTTTGAGAAGCTCAAGTTCAGCTTGTGCTAGAATTGATGCTGTGGTTCTGACTAACCATTACATTCTTGAATACGAGGCAGTTTGTGGCAGGCTGTAATTCTGGCAGCAATCAGCAGAGATTTTCTCATGACTTTTAAACAGGTAGGTGTGACATCAATTGATCTTTGCCTGTAGGAGAACTACAAAAAAAGTAACGACAGAAGCTCACAGTCAATCAAACCTATTCTAACGAGAGCTGCTTTGAAGGCACAAAGGTCTCTTCTAACACAAAACAACCTGCTCCCTGTTCTTAAAATAGGAATTCCATTTTAGACACCCAACGTTCTCTACCACCTACATGCTGTGTCTGCAGTTGTATCTTGCCAATGACAATGCAATGCTGAAAAAGCTGCACTGTAACAGCTCAAATCTCTGAGTTCACAACTTGCAGGGACACAGGGAGTCAGGTGTTCTAAAAGGGCTTGAAATGTGATTTGCCACCCACTCAGGCAATGCAATGAAACCCAGGAGAAGTCCAATAGAGTATAAGCTAAAATTTTAGTTAGGTGGAATAAATTATTTTAGCATGCCTTTCTTCTCAACACCCATTTTGAGATAATTCCCAGAATCCTCATGAACTGCAAGAGTTATGAATGAGTGCCTTTTATCACATGAAAGGCAGAAACTGAATTTAACCTCTGATTCACACCACCATATCTATGGATTCTTTTCCTTCAGTAAGAACGTAAGTTTTTCCTCCTTCTAAAAGGAATTTTTCCAACATCTAAAGGTCATGTGCATATGAGAAATGTACACTAGACCAGGTAAGCAGGAGAACCTGAGCCAACACATATAAATTATAACATGTAACTCATGTTATAGTAAAACAGTTTTGTTATCTTCATAACCTGAAAATAGTTTCTTCCTCTTTCAATTACAGAAGAACAATCAGTTTCTTAATAGGTAAAAGCACTTTGAAGTTAAAGCTCAAGATAAACCATATAGCAGATTTAGTGCAGTGATTTTGATTGAATATATGCTTTAGTCTCTTTGAGAAAGCCAACCCTGAAAATTATAACATGAAAGGAGACCAAAGTCTGTGCTTAGTCCATGCCTGGAACATTTTTAAAGCTAGCAGATTTGCTTTATTCTTTCACATATGAGTGTAAGTTTCCTGAAATGACTATTACTAGTTACTACTATTGCTGGTTCTGGAAGTTTATTCTGAATGTTGACCATCATTCTCTGCATATGTGAAACAGTACATTGTTAAATTATTTATCCATGATGTGTGCTACCATGAACTCAGACTCCAGTCTTATTTGGAGTTTGAAATACAGCAAGTTTTAACAACATATAAGATACAATACTCCCTTGGAATTCAAGTCCTACAATAATTTGCCAACAACAATGAAATGTTAATTGATGACAATAATGCATCAGGCTGCACAGACGAGGTTTGGAAGAGCAGCTCCATAAGAGTTTGTTTCCAGGTCTTCAAGAATAAGATGCTAAAACTACATTCAGCTGTTAAATAAACAGCTTGAGTTTACAAAATCCTCCTCATCTTCATTTATTCAACCTGGTTGTAGGATGGGAGAAGAGTCAGACACAACTTAGGAGCAGCATTTATGCAACATATCTCCTGAGGCACAGGGAGAGGTGGCCAGTGCCAGTAATTGTGTCTGGCTTTATACGATGTAAAGAAGTCTATGAAACTCATAACTAGACAGGTCACTGTGGCTTTGCATTAAATTCTGCCTTAGAGAGATCTGAAAAGTGATGCTGAGACCATGCCTTGTGAGGTTCTCCTGGGGATGTATTTTTCTCAAGAGGAATGCAGTGGCTTAATCTGCTCAGAAATTTATGCACAAAGGTGGGAGCCAAGAAGAATGCCAAGTTGCTATCCTCTAAACATTGTTATAAAATAGAACTCCGTTTTTTAGGTGATCTGTTTTTAGGTGAAATTGAAACCTTGAAAGGAAAACTATTAAGTCAGCTTTTGGTGGATCACAAATACCTTCTTACCCCAGTATCTGTCTGAGCTCCAGAATTCACTGCATTTTTTCATGCAATAATAAATATATTTTAACTGAGTTACCCACTTCTGGTCTCCTGCATACTCCCATAAATAGGTCCATTGAATTCACAAAAATCAACAGCAATCAAGCACGTGAATGACAAAAGGATTGAGGCTTTATTTTCAGTCTTTTCAAAATAAAATCAAAACTTCAGTGGTCTCATGTTTAGTTCCCTTTTAAAAAGAAAGTCCTTTAAAAAGAAATCCTATAATTCTTCTGCAAAATTCTTAGTACATGTATATCTGGCTAATGCCTAGACTTTGAACATGTACATTACTTAGACTAATTAGGTGACTTTATGAAAGAATTCTTTGTTTTGCACATTGGATAATACGATTCTGAGCTGTATTTACTCTTGTTACCACTGGGTTGGATGAGTGACGTACTTCTTGCAGCTGTAAAAGGTTTTCTTTATACCAGTTTTGCAACGAATTTACAGTGAATGCTGAAATCTGTTATTACTTCTGTATTTATGATAGGCCGAATAATAAACTTGCTTATTTCATTTAATGGAAGCCTTTCCCTACCTGTGATTTTATTCAAAATGTTTTATTTGCAACTTGAAAGGACATCCCTGCATGTCAGAGAGGTGTATCTAAAGATACCGTTATCACAGTGTGTCATACAGTTCTCTGGTACAGCTTGCTAAAGATGATGGCTGAGATTAAATACAACCCACTTGGCAAAGGGCAGATGGCAAACAATTGCATTTGACCTTTGTCAAAGAATGCTCATTCACAACTGCCTTTCATCACGTCCTCCTACATCTTTCCTGGGGGACCAAAAAAAAGGCAGAGGCATGTTGTGAGCGAGCACGGCTGAACTGCTGCCCTGCGTGCTGACACCGTGTGAGCGCCACTGTCAGTGCACGTCCTGACAGCTACTGTGCCCTGACAAAATCTGTAATAATAACCACATGCCACACTTTCAACTGTTCCCCAAACTCTGCTCCAGAGCCTTTTTAACATGATTTGTAGTAGCAGCACACAAGCGTTAATAAAGTACAACTTGGAAAAATGGCACTTCATTTAACTGCATAAGATTTATAACAATATTTTCTATTTGACTCAAAGTTGGACTCAGATCTGAGCAGTCTGCAAAGTGAACTGGGTGGTTAACTCCAAGATTGTGAGATTAGGTATTTCTTACTTATTTCCAGCAACCAGCGAATAACTTTAAACCTCAGCACACAGTTCGTGGTTGTCTGCTCTATCAACAAACATATATCAAACTGGAAATTCAAGTAACTGAAACAGCCTCTTAATATTTACCTATATCAATTATTCTTTCTTTATCAATTATTATTTTTATTGCCTTAAGTAAATATACTGCAAACCCTGTTGGTTCATGAGGATGCAAATATCAGTGTCTCAGGTATCAGCACATGAATAGTACAAGTGTGTTAAAAGCACCCATGGCTATATTATAATTTACATCACTGCTTTTTCCTTGGTTATGGTGAAGTAGAGGTGAATGCAATTATTTCCCCCTCTTAAGCACCTTTTATAAAGTTGAGTGAGCTTGATTGGAATGTAAATATTTTGCCTCTGTTTTCAGTGTATCACTAGAGAAATATAATTTTGAAATGTAAAAGGACCAAATCTGAAATGCAATCACACATATTACACAAGAGACAAGGACAATTCTTGATTCATTTCCTCCAAACCAGTATATGAAACAGTGGTCTGATATCAAGAGAGACTTTGAGAGAAAATGCTTGAATGAAGAACTTTTTTTACATTAAATGATCTGTCCACAGAAATCATGTGCAATATATAAATAGACAGGACACGTGGGACAGCTATATGTCGCCTAATCAGGAAAATGAAGTTGAAAGATCAGAAAGCAGCCTTTCTGTGGCTGCTCTGTGGAAAATCCACAGCCAGTCTAACCTGCAGATGTGACACTGAACAGCCAATTCCCTAGATGCCTTCAGCAGCTGCAGGCCATGGAGTACAAGGTGTTCCCAGCCAGGTGCTTTGGCCATCAGTTCACCTTTCCTCCTCCTGTTGGAAGAGACTGATAGATCTCACCCACCCTAAAACTCTGTCCTACACACTTGAGAGCAGCCTCAGGCTATTGGGACATTCCTGCTGACTTCATCCATGAAACCAGGTAAGGATCACCTCTCAGGACTAAATCCAAAGCACCATAGAGGATTTTTCTTTCTATTATCAAAGATTCCAGCAACCAGAGATTCACAGCTGAGTAATTTTTGTGGAAGTAGTACCTTTCTCATCACGTCAAAGCCATTGCCAGTCTCATCTCAGGCTCCTCAGTCTTTGTCCCTTATAAAGACTGTGCTTGGTAGCAGCCTGTTACCTCCCCCTGAACTCACTCCTTGTTTAGTCATTTCCAGGATTTGGCCTCATGGCTTTTTACTGACTCCAGGTAAACCACAGCTTGCCAATCTGGAATTTCTTCCCTTTCCTGCGTGTTTTATAGCCCCACTTGTCCCATGAGCCAAATGAGAACTACTCTCAGATGAATGGACAGTGCCTATCCATGGCTGCGTGGAGAAAAGAGCAACCTGAAGCATATAACAGTGGACTTGCAGAAATTATAAGCTTTTTAAATTTAATGCAAGAATAAATTGTCTCCATAATGTCATAGAGAAGCAGAGTAGTCTGCCCAAAAGGTAGCACGTGTTTTATAGCCCGCTGAATTTCAAATGCTATGGTTAATTTTAAGAGTTACTGGGACTTCTCACATGCTAAAGTACTTGGCTGAACTGTGACAAGATGAAAGGAGGTGAAAGTAATGAGCAGCTTGAGGGTGTGTGTTTTAGTCAGAGGAGTTTTATCATTGACTTTAATGGTGCCAGGCCTGTGTACCCCAAATTAAAGTGAGTTAGGCATTTGCATACATTATGGACTAATAAGCCAGTTTCCAAATGTAACTGTACATAAGAAGCATCTGCAGTACCACAGCACCACCAGACTAATTGCTACATCTTTAGCAGATTATGATGGTTTCCTTTATCATTTTACATCTGTATGCCTTACATTAGTCTGATAAGTTCAATTTTAGGTATATTTTTTTCAGCAGTGACAACAGCTGACCTGACAAACAGTAAACTAAAGGCATGGGAGTTTTGTTTGGGTTTTTTTCCTTTTTTTTCTTCTGTTTCATTCATTTCTTTAATTTATTTATTTATACCTATTTTACAGCTTTGTTCAAATTTGTATCTGTGGCAAGTTTACAGCACACTGTGCTTAATGCTGTAAAGCCAGACTGTTCTCTCATATGTACTAAAGCTTTCCACATTATGCAGGTTGTGTTTTATTTCACTGTTTGGAGGACATTTTATGAAATCAGCAGCTAGATGGAAGGAAATCATTTGCATACTTGGCTCCATACACCTGGAATTCCTTAATTTTAGGGATTAACAAAATGAGTCTAATAAAAAGCATAGGGCCTTGTTAATCAGCTCTGTAAACTCCCTTCATTAGCTGTTACTTGCTGCCAACATGAGTGCACATTTCAGGAAATTTACATTGTGCAGGTCAGTTATTACTATTTTATGAACTGATTTCTAATTTTATGTGACACAGTTTGTGTTTTTAGTGTTCCTAAAAGTTAAATAACATTTTTTTAAAGTCTTGGATAGTGTGTGCCCTTGTGCAGTCTCATTCATGACACTTTCCATACATTAGGTCCATAATAACATCAGTTTACTGAAACTGACAATACAATATAGTGTCAATAATATGAACAGATGCTTTGTATTGGAGTTGATGTGGAAACCTTCCTTCAGACTATAAAGTATGGGTTATAAACACCTGTAGTTTTGTCATTGTTCATTTTTTAAAACCAAAGCAGGAAAAGATTTCTAAACTTATTATGAAATCCAGTAATCATAATCACTTTCTCTTACTAGATCCTGCTAGAGTAAGTGCAGCTCAAGTTTTCATTGTAGTTACTACTTGTTCACACACTGAAGGCCTGATCTGATCTACTGAAACATTTGGAGACATTTTCCCAAAGATTTCAATTGGCTTCCACCGTGTCCTTGGCTTCAAGGAGTATTTGGGAACCCCCTATTTCCTTTTCTAATAAAACAATAAAAATCTTAAATATATTGATGCTATGCTTGTAGTGATGAAATTCCTCCTTCCTTCTTCTCAATTCTCTCTACCTCAAAAATAAGATTTTTGGGGTTTTCTCAGTTGAAATTGATGCCTCCCCTTCAAGGCTGGAAATCTCCTGTTCCAGTCATGTAGCAGCCACGAAACACAAGTTTTTCAATACATTAACTTCTTCCTGCCTGCTGGATTCTCTTTGGACTTTGAACAGACACAGCCCAGACATGCTGACTTCACAAATGTTACTTGACTTCAAGTTAATGTCCTTCATTTTAGAGCAAAGCAAGTTTAACCAGTGAGGGGAAACTGCCCCATCTCTACAGTGCGAGAAAGTGTTCCAAGACCTGGAGTGCCTTGGCCTGGGGGTCTGACACTTCACAAAGAAATGAATGGTGAACTAAAGGAAACTGAACTAAAGGAAAAGGTGATTTGTGACTGGGATGTGCTCATCTCCTGATCAACTTCCTGCCCTTGCCAGTATTTTAACATTTTATCACATCAAGCACACAAAAAGTAGCTGAAATAACTTTAAGTGTAACAGACTGATCTGTGACTTCTAAATGTAGCTAGAATGCAAAAAATAAGAAAAAAGCCCAATCTTTAAATATTTAAAGTAGCAACAGCGGTAAGATTCTGATGGATATTCTGAGAGCAAGCCAAGAGACTAACTCCAAATACATTATTCATTGTGAATTATTCCATTCACTCTCACATTGTTACCTAACTCACAGAGGTATCCTGGCAATTAATAGATGCAAAGAAATGCAAGAGATGGGTAATATGATTAAAATAATAAATTTTGTGTGGTTTTGTTTTTTGTTTTTTTTTTTTTTTTAATGCATATACAAACAAACCAGGCAGACAATTTTTCAGAAGTTGAGGTTCAGGGGAATTTCATACTAATTTTGAGAACTGTCAGAGTCCATTCATAGATGTTTATCTTCTGAAAAAATAAGCATACTGTGGTGGATTTAAGTTAAAGCAATGTGGCAGGTATACTGATAACAAGGTTCTCTCAGAGGCTGGTTCTGTCCTAGAGAGCTCTATTACAGAAGAAGTTTGTTATCTTTTTCTCTTTCCCCCCACCTTTGTGTAATTTTAGGGTTATTTGGTGTCTTTTAGGTAATTCTCAAGAAGTGTTAGGGAAAAATCTTGAAGAATTTCTGAAAATTTTTGGTAATGAAAGAAGACAATGACTTTTGCAGAAGAAACTTCAGTTATTTGAGTGTTTTTTTCCTTCTGGGGTTAAACTTTTTTCAAAAAATGCAACTTTCTTTTCCTGTTTTTCAAGAGGATAGATTTTTTTTCCTAGAAACTAAAGAGTAACTTTTGCAACTCTGTATTTAGTACTAAGAAATAATACCATGTCATCTTTCTTATGGCTGGAGCTTTGACAAACTGACTTTGTTGACTTTTTGTATGTACTTACACAATTCAATTCCCAAATACTAAAAATCAGATAAAATTACTCAGCACTGGAGCAATCTAGATCCATGGGAACACATACAGAAATTAGAAAATGTTGCCATCTCAGATAAAATGTAGTGTGGACTTTCAGAAACCAACAAAATCCTAACTCTGTGAGTAAAATTCCTCGGTACCTGAACTACAGTACACACTACAGAGAAGAAACAGCTCTTAGAAATCCCTGGCAACTGAAGAGACACTGTATAGTGGCTGACCCCATGAAACAGCTCCAAAACTAGTATCTAACCTTTTTTAAATGTAACTAAATTAATGGGTTTAGTATTTTGAGCTACTCAGTGGGATGAATAAACTGCTTTATGTTGCCGCAAAGCAGACTAGAAACTCTACATCGGGCCTGACCTTAAAAGCACAGTGGTTTTTGAAATGATGATAGTATCCATGCAGGGCTCAAATAAGAAACCCAAACTCTTCACCACATGTCCTTGTTTTAAGCTGAGGGACATATTAACAACCAGGAGAAATATATTATCACTATTCTCCTTTAGAGGACTGTAGAGATCCAAATTCTCTAGAGGTAAACAGAGGACATAAAGAATGGACAGGCTGTTCACAACTGTTTGTCACCTTAACTGGGAGTGTATCTAAACCCTCCTTCCTCTTCACAGAGACTCTGCTTACACACTATCTGTTTTCTCAAATATTTTTTTACAAATGACAAGGTTTATACATAATTTTGGGAAAGGCTGGGACATTTTCAAAAGTGTCTTCAGACAATCCCCTACTCTGCACATCTATTAACCAGCCTTATAAAAAACACTTCATACACTTCTGCGTGTGTGTTTTATAGCTTCACAAACCTACACTTCACCCTTAGCTTCTCTTGAAGACAAGTCCAACAATAAAGGATAAGTAAAAAAGTTGAGCAAGAAAGGAAGGCAGGCAGTTCCCAAGCTGCCAGTCCCAGCACAGGGGCTTGGCTGAGGCAGAGGGAGCACACAGCACACTGCTGCTCGTCAGCCTGCTGCTGCAGCTTTGTCTGGTGTCATTGGGTTGCTGTCCAGCTAGAAAAAAATGCTGCCTAAAGAAGAGCATATTGCCAATGCTGGCTGCCAACCTTAGAGCTAGTGATAATCCAAACAGCACAAAGTGCCCATTATCAGTTCCTTCTCTGAACAGCCCATTAAAAACAGCTGTGCAGATAAAAGAACTGGAGAACTTTGTAGCAGAAATTAAGCAGAGAGAGAATGTGGTGGTTGGAGCCAACCACAGCCATTTAATTTCTGTGAAAGAAGAGGGGAAAAAAAAGGAAAAAAAAATAAAAAGGATAAGACTCCAAGTTATGAATGGGAAAGGAAAGTTGTATGCCTGCCTAAAGCACTGAAAACCATTGTGGAAGAGCATTTCTGAAGACAGGAGGTCTTCATTAAGATTTAGGGGCTAATCCTAGAGAATCTCATTGCTCTGAACGGGCAACACAGATACCAACACCTGAATGACAGCAGACAAATGCAGACACTACCACCTTCCCACACACACATTCCCACAGGGGCACTCATGCACAAGATTCCCCAGAGGAAAACTCTCTGCTCTGCTGCAGCAGAGTCACTGGGGAACAAACTAAAATCCTTCTTGCATCAGAAAAATTATTCACAGAAAGTTACATAAAACTTTGGGTTCTCTGTTTATCAGGCTGTGCCTCCAAAGCAGTGAGGAAATATTGGCAACTACGTGCTTGGAACCCCTGGATCGTTTTATGTCTCAGCCCAGCCATAAACAGACGCAGTTTGCTCTGCGCGAGCCTCAGTTCTGCAGACAATAGAGCTCTCCCTCCTCTGTTCCTGAAAGTGCATTCAAATAATTTCAAAATAATTTATGAGCATTGCTCTGCTAGAGCATGTCCTCTAGCACAGCCTGTTGGAGACACACAGAGGCATTGCAGGCTCACCCAGGCAGGCTCTTACCCAAATCTTCACTCCACCTGGGAGTTTTTTCCCTTGGACACTGGAAAGGCAAAGTGCAGCTGCCACTGGGGACTAAGCTCCTCAAACATGTACAGTATGGTGGGGAGGAGGGGCTGCTGCTGGAGAAAACAATTTTGAAGATAAACTGATGGCATAAAGAGTCTCTGAACTCATTTTAAGGACAACGGTCATTTTGGATTCTTGACTGAGTACAAGTGCTTGTCGTTGGTATAGCTAAAAGGAATATTTTGTGGAATTGTTTCTTCTAAGTGCTCACAATTAATTTTTGAGTCTTTTATTCCCCTGAAGTATGGGCAACTGTTTAAAAATCAAAAAGATCTTTTTTGTCTTACCAATGAGATTGCAACAACTTTCTTTCTGACAGTTCTGACTACCCCCCATTTCAACAGTGTCTGGATTTGCTCACAATTCCTTAAGGGTGTATAACCAATCTCTTTTAATTCAATTCATAATGCTGTATGCAATCATATGAAGAAAAGGCCTATGTAAAGACTGCTGAATCTTGAAAATATTGTTGCAGTATCACTTAATATTTGTGGCTTAAATCTGGTCAGAAATAATTTTACAAGCTACTTCAGACATCTGCAGAGATTTCTCATGCTAATATTGTGTTGGAATTTCCCCAAATTCTTTGAAAGCCTATCCATTTTTTCATGATGTGGCTGAACTAAGGGAGAGCTGACATAAGGTGGCTCACACAAGAACTTAGGCTTATTTTTTGCAGAAGAGCAAGTTACTGCATCCCTCCCTGTGTTTAGAACAGAATGTAAAGCTCCTCTTTGATTTAGCTTTCCAACAAAAACAAAAAGAAAAGAAGAGAATTTTAAAGAAAAATAAGGAAGATGTGAATAATAATAAATAATCAAATCCATCTGTTTCACAGGGGAGCCAGGAGAAGGAACCTAGACCGCAGTTCTTCCTCCTAACAAAACCTGTGTGTACGTACTGGAGTGTTAACGTGCCCTGGTGATGTGTGGTAATTGCATACATAGACACTAAAGCATTTTTTCTTCTCACATCAGGCTTCTCCATTTTAACCAGATCTAAAACATGCACCATCAGGAACTATTGCTTTCTCCATTTTTCAAAGAGCTAATAGATACTAATCATTGACCTCAGACTTGTCATACATCACTAGAAGGATGTTCTCCATAAACAACATGCTGGAGGTCATGTCAATGTCCACTTCCACCTCCTTTGATTTCTGCCCATCTGCAGCTTGCAGGCCAAATAAATCTCGTTAAACAGCATGTGCACAACTCTCTTAAACATTCCAGAGAACAAAGACAAAAGAAACAGTAATGGCCACAGTTATATAAAGCTGCAGCAGTAGCAAAAAAAGTCTACGGGTAGCTTGAGTTTCATAAGCACTGAAAACATAATCTATCATCAGGCAGCGTGCACACTGCATGTGACTGCAGCTGGGGCACAGGCAGGCAATTTCTGATTTGATTTGTGGCTCAGTGCTGCAGGATGGTCTCTGCCATTCACCTCTCCCTTTGCATGTTCCCTTTCCCATCCTGTGCTGCCCACTCCTGCCTCTTGTGCTGCTCTTAGTGCCCTTATGAGCAGATTCTACTGATAAACTTTCTAAACTAAGCCTTCTGGAAACCAAAAAAAAATCCCCCAAAACAACAACAACAACAAAAAGAAAAACAAACAACAAAAACAAACAAACAAACAAACAAAAAACCCCAAAGACCAGAATTTTATGCCCAGGCAAACAAGTCAGCTTGGCAAAGGTAGCAGAGTAATAGAAGCAAACCTGGGAACTGCAACACCAGGAATAGGGAGCCACTCTCTTCAACAGCAATCACCTGTAGTCCCTATGGAAAATTGCCACATTCTAGTGATTAATTAACATTAATTAATCATTAGATTAATTAATGTTAATTAATTAATTAATCATTAGATTAATTCACATTCATACTGAAAACCTGCATCCAATTTTTCCTAGCTTTAACTTCTAGCTGTTTCCCCTTGCTACCCCTTTTTTTATTTTTATTAAAGGAGCCTTTCTGAATGTGAAGCCTTCTCTCCAGAAGATAATTATACACCTTGATCAAATCACTACTTAACCTTTTCTCCAATAAGCAGAATAGATTTAGTTTCTCAGGTACCACTGCTGTCCCAGAACTTGAATAATTTTTTTGGTTCTGCTTTTAAGTTTCTCCAATTTTACTATATTTTCCTCAGAAATATTTGAAGTATCTTTTTGTCAGCTTTGAAGCAGGGAAGTTCACCCCATGCTCAGCTGCTGCAGTCACTCCTTTCTTGCCTTCAGCTTGTATAAAATTATAGCTACTCTGTCCTTAGATAGTGTTTTAAAAATCCTCGTTTACATGAATTCCAATAGCTCTTCATTTGCATTAGTTTTTAAAAGTCTTGGAGTTCAGCAACTGCATCACAAAATTTAGGAGATTTAAACTGAAAGCTATCAGTCTGCTTTAATGCACTTTGATGACTTTCCAGAACCAAGAGGCTGTTCCAAAATTAAACTACCCAGTGCAAGTGGCAGGAGTGCCTGCTCCCACACTGCTGCCTTACAGAACACTTCTCTGGAATTGCAGCTGGACAGACTTTCCTCACAAGTTTTAAGTCTGTCAATGCTACAAATTACTAAGACTGTTTATTTCCAGATGTAAAACTGATTAAAAACATTTTTTTAAAATTGGTTTTGCATCACTTTTGATGACTTATGGAAATACCAGCTTATAAAGTGGAATATAATTAATGGATAACAGCTCTCTAAACTACACTTCATTCACGTGAGATATTGCAGGGAATCTGAACTCAGTGCAAGACTTAGGAAAGATTCCACCTGGCAACACTGCATCTGTCCCTGTTCATTGTAAAGGACTGGGAATAGTAACCCTTGTATGCAAAATTATTTCATGTCCAGTGCCATGTTGATTTCCAAGAAAAAAAATGGATGAAGAAAACTATGAAACAGAAAGAAATCAGAAAGATACTTGTGGATTTACAAAAACAAACACGAACAACAAAAAACAACCAAACACACAACAACAAAAAAACTTGCCTCTTTTCTATGGAAGAATAAAAATTATTTTCCTCGTAAAGCTATGACCATATGCCAGGCCTTTAGGGCACAGTGTGAGTAAAGGCAAACATCTTCTGGTTTTTCTCTACTCCAACTTTATTCTGAAATATGCAGTCAAGACCTCCCTCCCATTGTTCTCCTTCTGTTGTATATAACTTGCTTTTCTCAGTTTTACATGAGCAAAAGAATTATTTAAATATATACACCCCCAGTTCTGGACCGTCCTTTCAAACAGGACTGTTCTTCTGCATGAGAGAGGCTCTCTCTATGAACTATAGGATCCATTTCTTTAATTGATTTATTCCTGTCCTTATGAAGAGCCATCCTGATGGGATATGTTTATGTGGTTTTCACTACTCAGATTTAAACAAATCAAGCCACTGCTATGGCACCCTGCAGAGCCCCTGGAACAGACAAAAACTGAGAGCCTGATGCTCAAGGCTCAGTCCCCAGGCAGCCATTCCTGCTCAGATCAGCAGCAAAAGATGTCTGGTCAAAACTTCAACTTGCAATCAGCTAGGTACACTAAACTCTGACAAAAGCATGATGAAAACTTGGAAGAAGTGTGACAAAACTCCTTCTTTACATTTTTTCCTAACCACTGGCAAGCAGAGGTAGCTGTCTGTGACAGAGAGGCCAAGGCAGATCCGTCAGATCCCTCAGTGCTGCCCTGGGTGAGGTGGGCACCTGCACCCTGCCAGGGGCACAGCTCTGCACCCACATGGGAATTCCTAAATATGAAATTTCTAAATTCATGGAATTCCTAAATATGTTCTTCAAAGCTAACTTTGGGAATATTTGAGCTGACATCCTCTTATTGCACTGGTATTAGTGAGGACAGAGAATGGCACCAAATAAACACTCAGGGGAGATTTTGTCACATTGTTAATGCTCTGCCATTCATCCCGATGTTTGGTTCAACAGCCAACCTTCTGTTTGGTGATGGTTGTCTTTGAAGGTTGCTCTCAGTCTTTGAAAATGCTAATTGCCAAGCCAACATTTACAGAGGAAGTCGTAAAATGAGAGGTTATTATCTACTGCCCTTGCTCTGATGATAGAAAGAGGCCTCACAGAATAGTTTTCTATTAAAAGCTTCATGCATCTTTGTGGATGATGGCAAGTACAAACAGATTAAAGAGCCAGTCTGAAAAAAGAGCATGAGATGGACAAGCAAAGGCTCTGCAGCCTGCACTCCATCTAGCTGGGAAATATCCACTGTCGATTTCAAATGACGGAGAATCAGCATTTGAAAACACCTCTTTAAACTGCCTAGTGGTTAATTAATCTTAATGTTAGGTTTGTATATAATTTTTGATTCAAGTTTCTTTAACATACAAACTTTTTTAGGCACTCACTTGGCTAAAGGATTTTTTTAATCATTTGTTTCCTTTTCCCTCTCCTGATTAAATTGTCCATTTTTAACTCTTGTAGGGGATTTAAATACACTGAATTCCTTAAATCTCACTATGGACTTGCTATCAAGATCCTGAACTACTTTTTATGGCTTTTTCCAAGTTTTTTCTCTTTTTTTTTAATAGAAAAACTAAAAGTAAAAAAAAAAAATTAATACTTCAAATATAAGCAATAGCATTTCTTTTTTATATCCCAAGAGCTGGTTTTGTTTTCATGCTCTTCTGGATGTTTATGTCAAATCTTTTCCAAGGCCCTTTAAATAACCTAGCAAGTGCCTATTTTTGTAGTGTGATTTCCTCAGTTAGGAAGGTGTAATTGTGACACTGAGTCTTGCAGAGCTGCTGTGCACAGAGAACAAGCAGCAGTTGTCACAGCAGTTAAAACAAGGCAGCTCTGACTCTCCTGCACAGCTCAGCTTGCACAAAGTTCTAATTTGTGGTTACTGCAAATAATTTCCTTATTGTTTGTTATCATTAAGACACACAGTGTATTGATGCATAACCTGGCCTAGCTGTGATAGCTGCAGCAATGCACACACTCCAAACTGAGCACATGAATGAGAATCAACCCCTGCCACGGCTGAATTCGGGTGAGCAGACCCAAAGTCTGGGGGGAAAAAGCCAATCCTTACTGCAGCAAGGAGAAACTCAGTGCTAACAGAGTCTGCAAGTGTATGGTTTAAAGGCTCAGCTTTATCTACACATCTCAGTACACAGCACTGCAGTTGTAGATGTGGTTATAACAACTCTCCATGACAAGGCACAGCAGCCTAAGTGAGCACAGGCCAGAGAAAGAAAATGTCCTCGTTTTGAAGGGTAGAGCACAAAGTAAAAAGCTGAAGTGTTGAGGACAGAGACATATGGCAGAAGGAAAACAAGGAAGATTACAGTAGGAATTCAGCAGAGAAGAGGATAGTCAATTTTCTGTAAACTTGCACTCCAGTTTGGACAATTGTTACTAAAGTGTGCAGCGAGTTCACTCCTGCAAAGCAGCCAGTCTGTGAAAAATTGGAGACCTTCGCTTCAAGACTGACAGCATGAATTCTTATTTTGTCTTTTCATATCAAAGCTGGAACTTAAATCCCAGCCATACTGATTTATCGGGTGTGCAGAAGAGAGAGTTAGGTCTAGGGTCCAGTGTCACTCACTAACTTTCATATCCATAAGGTGCTAATTCAAAAAAGTCACAGATTTTCAGCACATTTTCTCCATACCACAGCTTTCCCCTCTCTGGAATGTTTTTAGTGCTCCACTCAAGCTGTAATTGAGGGAGGTGAGGTGTGCTATGTCCATTCCTGGTTTTCCATCATCCCTACAGCACGGGTCCCATTTGTTTAGCTGTGTTTTGATCTCCTAATTCACACCCCAGTGTGCAATGTCCCCGCCACTGAAAAATTCCTACCCTCTTCTCTCTGGCTCCTAAGAGGTGCCAAAGCAAACAGTTCAGGATCACACCACAAACTTCTGTTAATGTTCCGGGAAAAGAGATCCAGCAGTTCCTGTAGGCTGTTAGGAAGGTGATGGTGCAAACATGAGGATGCTAAAAGGATTAGCAGAGTGTGTTTGTACCACCTTTCTGAAGACAAGGGACTAAGAGAAGTTACAAAAAGGACTACAGAGTGAAAACCAGTGAACTTGCTTATTAAAATGGAATTTTACGTCAATACCAAACACATACGGGAAGCATTATTATAAATATATGCATTTAATTCTTAACAGTACCTTTAATTTGCATTAAGGATATATATTAAAGATCTATCCACAAAGAAAAAAATGTAGCAAAGCTCCCATTATTGAGTTCAGTGGTCTGAGACTGAACCCCATAACAAGATTTTTAGACAACATAGATGAAACTGCATGAAAACTCCTGAATGCCTGTGTTATATGTGCTGTGCTCTCTTTGCATTACAGGTCCTAATTAGGGGTGTATATTACTAAATATATTCAGAAATCACATTGTCAAAGTGAAGAAATGCTTAATCATTTCAATGCAGGATTTCTTAACATTCCTTAATTTTACCTCTTGGAATTTTACACTGAATTTTGTCAGTTTATAAATTTACACTAGAGCATGCCAAAAGGAGGAAAAGAAAGAAAACCAAAAAAATCCCAGACCTTAAACGCATTTTACCACAGAGACACTGAAAAATAAAGACCATTAGCAAAAAAGTATAATTAAATTAAAATGCCAGGTTCCCAAAGAAGCTCAGTAAATGGGAAATATATCAAACTGTGATAATACAAATGGGCTATTTCTCAAGGTGTGAGAAAGTCAATGGAATAAACTCTGATAATTTGCTGACTTTTTATGTACCAGGTAGAGTAATGACTTAAAAGTAAATTGCACAATGACAAATACAGCAATATATTATGAACCAAAGCTACTCTTCCTACTAACACCAGTATTTTAGGTATTATGCTGCAAAAAAAATATTAAGTATAAAAAACCAGAGGGTGGTAACTGAGGTAGTGTGGCCTGCTGCTAGCAAAAAGAGCTGGAATTTCACATAATTACATAATTTTAAATTCTGTTGTCTGCACTTTCCCAGGAGTCACTTTGGCCCAGTTATTCTGAACACGCTTTAATTTCCATTCCCACCCTGACGACAGCAGAGGCTTTTTGTAAAATCAATCTTTCCACAGCACTATAGACTTTTCAGAATATTCAAAATTACTTTTGGCATGTAAGTTCATTTTGCTAATTCCTCTTTTAGTGAGCAAATAACCTTTGAAAACCTGGCTCCAGGTGTTTATGTGTCAGGACAATATCAGCACTGCCCCAGTCGCCCAGTGCCATGTCAACACCGGTGCCGATGCTGCGGCTCTGCTGCCCTCTGCTGCAGCACAGCCTGGACACGCCTCTCGCAAGGCAGCTCTGATGTTTCAAATTAAATTCCTGATGCATACATTGAGTCTGAACACCCAAAAGCACCGTTACAGGGAAGAGCAATAAGGAGCTGCTATTCTATTCGTAGAAAAATACTCAAAACAAGTCAAATCCTCCCTTCTCTTTTGCTGTGACTGAAATACAACAGCTGAGGTGTCATCCTACACTGTGTGAGCTTGGAAGAACAAATCTGACAAGGAACAGAGTGCTTTTTTTAACACATAAGACTAGAGAACATGATTTCCCTGAGAAAAGTTGAAACAAGTATTTTTCTGGCTGCTCTTGCTGTCTCCTGAGGACACAAACTGCTCTGCAGGGACACCTGCACCCAGGCCAGTGTCAGAGGGAAGCAGTGGCACTGCAGCCAGAGGCGTGTTGGGACACCAAAGCTGCAGCACCCCAGGAGCTCCTGAAGCCTTCAGGGCTGCTGGGTCCCTCTGTTCCCTTTCTGAAATTCACTGGCCAAGGCAGAGAGGATGGCAGATATTAATCATTGCGAATTACTTTACAAAGGAAGTATTGAGAGCTTAAAAATTATTTTTTAATTCTTAAAAATTAGAGACCTTAATTCTTTTTCATAAAGCTGTTGTGTATTTTAATGAATTTTATTTTTGCCACATAGTACAAAATTAAGCAAGTAGACTTAAATCTTCTCACAAGTAAACTTGAATTCAAAATGTAAAAAGAATCTAATTTGACCTTTAAAGGGCTAGAATTTAAGCAATGAAATGCTTGCTTTCCTCAAGCAAGTACACACTTTATATGTATCATCTACCAGATTTTTATCCTGATAGACCATAACAGCTCCTAAAGAGCCGTTATAGATTATTGTGTAAATCCTTCTTTGTTCATGGACTATTGACCCAACAGTGCATTATGTCCCTAAAGAAGACTTGATAGTCCATCATGTTAATCCAGCTGCAAGGTTAGTGCATGATGTACGGAAAATCTTTACATAATTTTCAGTGAAATTAAATAAGAATTTTCCTGCGCAGATAATTATGCTCCATAGTGAAATAATTCAATATCAGAGATAACACAGGGCATACTCACATACAGAATATTAGATGGTGTTATGGATTGCACATCTGTGTGTTTCTTATTAAAATTAAATTCTGGCTGTGTCATGAGGATAGTTAAAAGTGGCTAATGCTATTAGCTGAGCTTCAGAGCTAAGATAACTAGAGAGATTTTATTTTTAACTAGATAATTTTGATAAAGAATATGTTCATTTCAGATGTTAGTAAGAAATTTGAACAGAATTTGGGACATAGAAAACATGCCTGGGAAAAAAAAATCATCCTTGTACTTCAACTCTCAGTTACTCCCAGTTTATGGCCAAATGCAACACTGTCCTCTGAAGGGAAAAGGTACATTGTGGTCCAACCCAAACCACTAACTTTTTTTAAAGGGCTTAGCTCTCTGAGCTGCATGTAATGGACAGACAAGTGACACTTGTTATCTCATCACTCAGGGCAGACACTGTGTGACAGGTGGCTCTCAGGGGCAGGAGGGCTCAGAGGGGCACAGCCCACCAGCAGCTGGGGCTCGGGCATGCTCCAGCACCAGTCAAAACCTCTCCTTGCCATACATACCCCAACTAAATCAATATTTTGAGGTTTATGATATAGTTATCACAAAAATGAAACACTTTTTGAATTTGTACTTTTCTTATTTATATCTGTGCTTGTCCTTCTCACTGAAACTGACTTTTGTAGCTTTAATTCCACTTCATAATTGTCTGGAAATAAAATAAAATCATTATCACAAGTAAACTGAAGTCAAGCTGCTACTCCCATTTTATTTCATTGCTCCATTACTCATTTCTCAGCCAAAATATGTTCTACTCAATTTTCAAATATCCTAGAATTATTTTCTTTTCTGAATTCAAATAGCAGTTTGCTGCAGACATTTACATTTGAGGTATAACAAAATATCCAGATCAAAACACCCACCAGGCTGAGGGAGAGTTTTTCTCAAAACCAGCGTTTCTAAAAGACGGACAGCATTGTCAAATCACAGAGTAAAAGATCTTCCTGGCTGTTGTAGCTGGATGGCTAATGGCTTGCAGTAACACTGGACAGGAGTTTTATAGAAAGTATCTCCTGGGATATAACTGCAGTATTTAGCTATTGCTCCAATGATGACAAGAGTGAGAGAAGTTTTCACCCATAAGAATGTGCTGATTATCAGGGCAAAGGAAAATGAGTGAGATCCTGGCCTCAGGAAATGAGGAGGAAAGGCTGTGATCCCATCCTTCCTCCCCATTCACAGCATCACCATCACAGGGCCCAGTTTCCTCAAGGTCAGCAATCCCATAAATCTCCCCATATAAATATAATATTAAATAAATATCATATAAAGCCCCTCTAGGCAGTGCAATCCAAACTCCATCAGCAAAGAGCAAGCTGAGCATCCAGGGCAAAACAGGGACCCCGAGCACCGGGGCACAGGGGGTTCCTTTTGAATTCTTTCCTCACAAGCCAAGAGCCTCTTCTACAGCTCCTCTCTGGGGGTCAGCTCTGTCTCATGGACCCCATGCTGCAACAGTCACAGATGGATCTTCAGGCCCTGTTTCACAGCCCTTGGGTTGTTCTCTCCACCAGCAGCACCAAGGCAGAGTCTCACTCCCAAAACATGAACCCTGAGGAGGAAACAGCCCCTTCAGCCACGCACAGGCAGCGTAGCACCTTACGTGAGGCACAGGTACATCCTCCTTCACTGGCTGCAGAAGCAGACCATTAATATTTTACAGATTTCTCATCCTCTCCATTTGTGTAATTTATCAATGCCTAACAGGTCCTCTGCCAGCTATACATTAAAACTATTTTCAAAATATTTCATTGTCAGCCCATGGCACCTTCATTATTTATTAAGATAAGGGACATGATGAACAGGAACAGTAGGTAGCTTGTTTGCTCAAATGTACTTTATGAATCCTTTGAATGCACAGATCTGCTAGAAATATAATGCCTGCAGGTTCCCAAGAGTCATAGGCATGATTCATGCAAATAATAAAAATATTGTATGCTTGATGTAACATCAGCATCATCTGCCTGGAAAGTTCTGCTGTTCAACATATACGGGCTGGATCTCTGAAACCTGTGACATTATTTCAGGTGCACATTCATATAAATCAGGGATTTAAGTGCATTTAATACAGAGTCTACATTATGGCTTGTTGCAGTACAATGAGTGTATGAACAGGAATCCATAGTTCGTTCTCCAGTCATTACTACTATTCTAATGAAGAGTGATAAAGTTTCCCCTCACGCCCCACAAAAGGATTCCTTTAATCTGCCTTTCTCTTCTGCACAATTTCTTTTAAATTGCCTTTTTCAAGCAAAGTCAAGACCCAAATAACAAATACACCACCACAAAAAGCAACACTGTAAGAATAATTCTGTTGCCTGATTACATTAGCTCCTGTTAATTCAGAAAATTATAACACTTTGTTTTGTGTGTTGACTAAGGAGACTCACAAAGTCCACAAACAAACAAAGAAATTGACACACGAACAAGGCAAATTCCCAGAAGAATTTTGAGGAGCAGCTAGAAAGCATCAGAAATTATGCAGATCCCTCTCCCACCCCCTCACTCCCACAGAACTACTGAAACCCCATTCAGCAATTAAATCAGAGAGAACAACAGGAAAAAGCAGCTTTTGGGACACAAAGCTGGCCCTGAACACCCAAATGTGTGGAAATACGCCATATCACTCTCTTTTTTGAGTGTACTGGGAGTTTTGTTAGAATGGGAAGTGCAAACCCAGGCAAAGCAGCACCTGCAAGTACAGAAAGATCTGCTGCAAGTTCTGCCTCCTCAGCCCCAGCCCTACACATCTCTCACCCACACCTGGAACAGCAAATCAGCTGCACAGATTCTGGACTGGGGAAAGTTTTGGTCTTGTCCTAGATGGTAAAATGCTTAAAAAAATCAACCAAAGAAACAAAAAGTCAACCAACCACACCAAATGGCTTTGGCAAATGTCACAAGACGTGTTCTTCCTCCTGGAAGCTGGGTTATTGGTGTAGATGCAGACAGTCAAACAGCCTGAGTGCACATCCTCTGCCTGTTAAAGGCAAACTGTTACAGATTCTGAGCTCAGGCTGCAGCCCCAGGTACCCAACACCTGTTCAGCCCCCTCAGTCCAGAAGCCTTTCCATGGGGTCTGTGCAAAGAGAGGTGAATTTAACTTGGAAGATGCCCAGAGTGAGCCAGGATGGACACAGCCACTCTACAGCTCCCCTGATTACACAGCAAAGCAGTTTGTAACAACACATCTGGAGAGTCAGCACTGTGATTTCCTACTCATCATTTTCTTCAACAGTTTCAGTGCATTATTATCTCACCAAACTTGTCCCAGTTATGGTGAAAACTATTTCCTGTCTATAGACAGCTTGTGAACTCTCACCAGACACTTTTTGCATGTTTGATTCTTAAATTGCATAATCAATCATGTCCTAAAATTTGTTTCCTGGTTGGACTAACTGATAATATAAACTGTTTTACTTCCCCTCTACAAAAATATTTTTTTACAGAGAAGCAACTTAATTAGAAATCTCTATCTGCTAGAAGGAGGAAAGATGTATTTACAACCAACTCATAAGCAAAACTATATTACCTTTTTAACATCAAAAACCTGATAAAAGGAGCATTAACACAATAGTGGTTTAAATCATATTACAATTTATAAATTTCCTGTCATTATTCACCAATTCTAAGCATCTGTTTGCATAGAAAATCACCTCTTTGATAAAGGTAAGGAAAGACTATCACACATACTTATTTTAATCAAGCCAGCTGGTATTTAATTTTGTATACATTTCAGTTAAAAGAAATTTAATTTTCTCTCACAAAGATAATTTTAATAGTAGAATGTAACCATATGACATTCAATTTTGTGTTTAATAGTGTGTCAAATTGAAAATTGCAGTTTAAGACATAATCCTTCATAGAGCCTGTCACATACACAAATCTGCCATTTAATTTTTATTAAGTTATCCAATAATTCCTTAACAGACAGTTAAGCTCTAGAAGAGATCCCACAAAGTTACAGGAGAGAAGCTGAGTCTGCATTGGTCAGAGCCTACGTTCAGAAGAGCTCACTTCAACAGGAGAAAAAACAAATCTACCAGCCGGAACATGATGATTTTGTGCTCATGAATATTAAATTGATGCAATATTTACCCTCAAAAGTATAAAAACATTATTTCTCTTGAATCACATGCAACCTAGTAACTTCAATAATTACAAATTTTTTTTCATTTACACAAACAGTTATTATGAACACTATAGTATTAGAAAACATAGTTTGCAGATTTCAAAATTATCCACTGTGGAGATCTTAGCAACTGAAGGCAAGATGGAATAAAACAACCATAGAACATGTAAGAGATTTTCTAAGGAGCTGCCTGGGGAACTGCTCAGTTAAAGCTGAGCAACTACTTCCTACCTATGATTTTCTGATTTTCCTAGAAAAGCATGCAGAAATTAGTTAAGATTTCAGCTTCATTTCCCTGCAGTGCTTACATGGATTTACTTGAGAGCAGGACTCTCCATTTAGATCTTGAGAACAATAGATTTTGTCAAATATTTTCAGAAAATATTCTGCTAAATAGCGATGTGGTGGTGACTGCGCACTGGAGAATTTAGTATGTCATCACCGTGTTTTTGATGCTGCTTTTGTCTGCTTCCTTTCTTTTGTTTTTAGTCCTTTATGCTTTTTTTCCATAAAATTCAGATTCGATGTTTACACATTGTCCCCCAAACTTCAAATTGCTTTCATTAATTTCTATCCTGGCCTTTTGGGTTGGCTGAAGGATCCGCAGCACTGGAGCAGAGGAGGCAGTGGTGCCTTTTCCCCCAGTGATGAATGGAAGGCTGCCTGCAGCAGTGATGTACACTATCTCCCTTGCTGCAGGGGTTAGATCACATTAAAAGAGGAATGTGCAATTGAACTGACAGAAAGCGAATGATTAGCACTGGACATCAGTCATTTGTTTCAGGCTGAGCCATGCTAGCAAACTCTTGGCACTGCTCCTCATCTGCAGGATTGGGGTCATTAGATCTGTTCCTAGATAACAGAACTGCTTGGGTGGATGTAAAATCTTGTGATTTTCTTTTCACCAGCAAGAATTACTCTTAGAAACAAAGAGGCAGAGAATTTGAAAGTGTCAAAAAGCCTTTATCAGTTTTTGGCCCAGTGCCTGAGCACAAGCACAGGATTATTCCTAAATCATCTTGTGGATTGTCCACTCTGGCTAACTGTATCCCAAGGGAGATCACTTCAGACACTTTCCCACAACTGATGTATAACACTGTCAGAAGCTTCTTGCTGATAATCAACCAAAACTTTACCTTTTCAAATATCTTCCTGTAACTTCTAGCTGCACCCCCACTTGCCCAGCAATTCCTCTCCTGCCTTAGTGTTAACACTTCTCAAACCCTTATAGATGGTTATCACACCCTCTCTATCACTTCTTAGGCAGGCTCTACACTTCCAGCTTTTCCATCTTTTATCTTCAAGTCAATTCCACCAGTCTGCAAATTTTATGCCACTGCTTAGATGCTACAGGGAAAATCCAGTTTGTTAATTTTGGGTGTACTTGAATGAAAGAGTGGAAAGGGTATTTCCTTGCTTAATTCTCCACCTCATTACAAAGCATTACTTTGCCTTTATTGAGTCTCAGTAAAATATACAAAATGTATTTTGAAATGATATTTTTTTTGCTCTCTATATATTTTTCAACAGCAGATAGATATTTCATTATATAGATGGGTTTATATTTTTTTTTCCAGTTTACATTAAAACATGGATGAAGTTTATGAGCAGGAGTTATGTTCAAGTGAAAGTATTAAATATTTAATGCTATATATATTATCCATATACTTGGTTCCTTAGACATAGAATAAAATACTGTATAGAAAATATATATCCTTAGACAACATACATTTCCTACAATATATCCTTGTATATCCTTAGAATATTGTATAGACATAAAATTATTCAGGCATCATTATCAGAAGGATGGGATGTAAGAGACCTGAAAGAAGTTGCTAGACTAAAGATGCTTAAATGTCTTGATTTCTCTAAGATAAGAATTAAAAAATTTCATATTTCAGCAGACTGTTTTCTGCAAATCGTTGATTACGTATCATCCCTTTGGAAACTTCTAAAACTTTTCAAAAAGAAAAGCAATAATAAAAAGGACTATCTGGGATTAATTTTATTTCAGATTTAATATCATCTGGAAATGCAGGCAGGAAAACAATGCAGATTATACAGCACAAAATGGATATGATTTGCTGTGGTTGTAGGTTAGATTAGGTCTTGAATTCAGCTTGCATAAAAAGTGCATTGCTTCCCAGCTGTGAGCAGTGTGTGGATGCACACCCCAAGCTGCAGCACAGTGGGCATTGTTCTGCTCAGATGACAACGTTACACCATTAATATCACAGCGGCTGCCACAGAGAAAGATCCTGAACTGTGAATCCTCCACGGCGCTCCAGCCAGCCCTGGGGATGCACAGAGTGCCTGTGATGCTTCCAAGGTCTCCAAAATCATTTTCACCTCAGCACCATGCTGGAATTTATCAGTCAGGCCCTCTCAGGCTCTCAGTGGGTAAGGTTCATGCTTGGCCCTGGGGCTGGGGGAGGCTGCTGGGATAAGGCTCCAGGCAGGACCCCCAGAGCTCTCCAACAGGTCCCTCCTGCTCCCAGAACAGAGGCTTTGGGTCCTGCCCAACGGGACTCTCTCGTACAAAAAGAGCAGAAGGGGCAGCAGAGCAGCACGTGGCAAGGCCAGACAATTACAGCAGCCTTGGAAGCAGGTCCCTTATTTCAGTGGAGAAGAGGAAGACAATTTTTAGTTTTTAATAAAGTTCAAATCTACCCCTAAACTTCTCATGTATCTGAAATAGCTTTGTATGAACAAATGGTCACGGAAGACAAGAGCACACAGAAGTAAGCCTGAGCAATTCAGCCTGAGATTTTACTATCTTCAGATTGGAAGAGTCATTAGAAAAATCTGTTTCTGATCACACATGTTTAAAGGTGCACTATTAAGTGTTTAATGGTAAGGCATCTGGACAATATGAAGAAATTCTGCTAAAATTACTTGCATCAAGGTTATATTTGATATCTGAGTACTAGGGTACTTCAAATTACCTCAGAATCTGCATAGAAACTTGACTACAAGCAGGAGATATTCTAGTTATTTTTAAAATGCATCTTATATAACAAAATCTACTTTTCTTCACCATTTCTCCATTTGAAGCCATTCTTTTGAAGAACATAAATACCAAGTTCAAGTAAAACTCTGTCTATTAGTCCCTGAAAAGTCAAGGCTGCTTTCAAAGAATCAGATGGTTTGGACAGACACACCAAGGCAGCTGTATTACAGAAGCCAATTTCATTAATGAAAATGGCTTATGGTTTAAGATAAAGACAATACAACAAAGTAAAAAAGATTTTCATTTAAAGGCATTAAATTATATGAATAAATTGATAAAATTTCAATAGGTAGCTGGCCACTTTTTTATAGAATATCATCGAGCTGCTGTTTCTTCTCACACATTGGTATAAAGCAAGTTACTTTGGTAAAAATATCTGCTGCTGGACTATTACATATGAGTCTTGTTACAAAGAAAATTGTGATAAACATACTACTCTGGACAACTTTTACAATAAAAACAACCAAAATGCAATGGACCAAACTTTAAAATCAATGAGGTAAATGCAACTTTTGTAGCATAAGTAGGTCTGAAGGACCTGACTATTGCAATCTATCTTTAAATAGGTATTTTGAGATTTAGAGTAAAATAGCTTGTGCCACAGCAGAGTCGGTTTGGAGAGATCATTATAAAATCCCATTATCACTGCTACAAGTTGGACTATTTGTCATCACAGAAGAGATGACAAGCTCAGAAATACTACATTTGTTATTATCAGATGATAAATGATATTCCATTAAAGCTGCAATGCATCATCTGCAAAGCTGCAAAGAAGATATCAAACCTATCAGTACTTGACTTATAATTTAATTTTCAAAAGCTGTCAACTAAAATTCCAAAGGCTAAGCATTTTCATTTTTAAAGTTCATCTTATTTATTTTCCTCATCTGTTAGTCTAATTTTTTTGATATGGCAAAAATAACTGATTATGTGCAAGGTATAATTCTTTTTCTCTTGATTAAGCAATACATCAGATGTCACTTATGTATTAAAAATATATGACAAATAATGAAGTAAAAGAGTAGTGATGAACACACCTTATTTGGATTTCTTATTTTTAAATGCAACAGTAAAGGATGGGTCAGTCTAAAAATATTTTGATTATGCTATATTCCAACTAACACGAAGCCTAGATTTTAAAATTTATAATTTGAGTTTTACCTTATAGGAATAGAAAATCAAATATAAATCTATTCAAACTGGTACTTGGAAAATATCTGTTTAGCATCTAAACAATTCTGACATTCTAAATTCCAGAAAAAAAGCAATTTGTTCTGGGGGCTGCCCAGTGTGGGAGCAGCTCTGCTGAAGAGGCCCTGGGCTCCCAGGACAGCAGGGTGGCACAGGGTGGGCTGGGGCAGCACCCAGAAGAGGCAGTGCCCTTCCCTGGGGCTCACAAGCCCTGAGGAGCCAGGGCCAAGCCCACAGCTGACTGCTCTGAGCCACACCTGGACTCCAAACTTCCCCAGGGCCCTCCCAGCCTGAGCTGCCTCATGGCCTGACCCCTCCAGCACAGACACAAAGCAAGAATCAAGAATCGAGGCCTGGTGATCTTTGTCACTGCCATTGCTGGTCACTGATAGACTATCAACAGCCATACTCTGTAACTTGATTATTCAAATTATTTTTATTTCCGTGTTATCGAATTCGTATTTTCAATGCTAGCTCGGCACAGTATATAACAAAAACATTTAAGCTACTGCTATGCCAATTTTTGCAGTATGTTATTGCAAAGTGAGTGAAGGAGATTCAGATGCCACTGTATTCTCCAATCTGTTTTTAAATTGACTAAAAACACTTCCTGAATTCACAGAGCCACAGAATATACTGAGCTGGAAGGGACCCACGAGGATCACTGAGCCCTGCTCTGGGCCCTGCACAGGACCAGCTCCAAGAGGCACACCATGTGCCTGAGAGCATTGCCCAAACACTTCCTGAGCTCCTCACACACCTGCTGTGCCCTGGGGAGCCTCTTCCAGAGCCTCACCACTCTCTGGGTGAAAAACCTTCTCCTGAAATCCTGGTAACCTAAACCTCCCCTGACACAACTTCAGGCCATTTACATGATGTCACTGGCCACCAGAGAGATGAGACCAATGTCTGCCCTTCCTTTTCCCCCCATGAGGAGGCTGGAGACTGCAACAAGATTTTCCCTCAGTCTTCTTTCTCTAGGCTGAGTTGATATATTGTGTAAAAGTTTGTCCTTTTTTATTTATTAATTTAACATCAACTAATAATAGCATCAAAGACCTTCAGGTATGGCATTTCCTGGCAATAAATGAAGGGGCACCAGCTGAATGCTGGGAAGCAATTCAAAGTAACTTGGGAGCTAAAAGACATAAATTCACTATTTACTCTTTGATGTTGGTGCTCACCACCCAAGAATGCCATGCCCAGAGAAAAACAAGTCCAAAGCCCTGTCAGCAACTGTTGGTCTTAGAAAGCACTGAGTTCCTCAGAGCCTTTCCCAGAGTTCAGCAATGAGCAGTGTAACAGCCCTGGCTGGACATGGGGCAGGTTCTTCACTATTAGAGCAGGGCAAAGAATAAAACTAAAAAGTTAATGTCATAAAAATATATAGTCAAGGATACTAAATACTAAAACAGCAGAAATTGTAGGGGGTTTTGAAAATACTCAGTCAGGTTCATGATTCTCAAGCAAAAATTACATTGACAAATCTTACCCACTGTAAAGCAGCTAGTTCCTGCAATGTGACTGTGAGCACAGGGCCACATTTCAGGTGACATATTAAATTTTTACAGCATTTTTTTTTAGTTAAGGAAATCCGCCTTCGGCTAAAATTAACAAGTGTTAATCTCTACCTCAGTTGAATTCACCCTGCCTGGATCTGGTAGTTGTTATTCTGTTCTTCAAACTCCATCTTGGTGTGAGTTTCAGGCAGGGTGTCTTGGTTCCCTGCTCTAGCCCCAGTTTAACTTCCTTTTCAATACTGCCACCTACAAGGGAAAACAACACCTACCAAGCTGCTTTGAAAATGTTGCCTTCAGCATTGTGTTACTCTGATCACATTCATCTCTGTCCTTTTTTTCAAATTTGATTTTAAATATTTACAACATCATACATCTTCCCCTCCTGAAATTACTAACGAACTGTTACTGTCTGCAAAACCTGCTGGATGAGTGATGGACAACTTAAAAGGGAGCATCAATGTTTTATTTGTGAAATATAAGCTTAAAATAGTCTGCAGATTCTTTTTTTATTGATCTACTTTATGCAAAGCCTTTTTTAACCAAAAAAAGGCTTCATTGTGTACTATCAATAATTAAAACATTGAAGTAGATTAACATGTAATAGTCACCAAGTTGAGGTAAACTACAGAGAAACAAAAAATTCAACAGACAAGAATAAAGCAATTGCAGCTGGAAATAATTTACATACTGTGGAAAAGAATTTAGCATTTCTACATTAAAAATGCAGAACAATGGGGAACACAGATTAATGAAGAAACAAGTTGCAGGATAGTTTAGTACTATAAATGCAAAAAACCAGTTGTGAACAGTGTTTCTGCAGTTGTATATGAATTCTGAAAAATACTTATAAAAAATGTAATAGTTTTCCATTTCATCACAGAAGATGACTGATTCAAATTTGACACCACCTAATTTTTACACTCTTGATATTGCCATTTCTCATGGTTTCTCATTTTTTTGCTGTGAGCGCCAACAAAAATCCTGCAATGGCTGCTGCCTGCCAAGCAGAGGTTTCAGAGTGTTGGTACCAATGGTAGCTGGAAGAGCCATGGAATTGATTTAAACCAGGGTGTTGGGCTGTAGAGAGAGCCATGCACCAGTTCCATCTCTGCAGGATGACTGTAATAGTTGCCAGAGCACGAGCAGCACAAAATATTGCTTGAATAAGTGACAAACAGAGGGATACCAGGAACAGAACAGAATTAAATTGAATGAACTACTGCTTGGAGTACTATTAGGGTGAAAAATAAGAGAAAGGCATATAAATAGTAAGCTGAGAAGTGTTTGAATGTGAAATAGGCCTTCCACCTAGAGAGAGGAGCAGGGCTGGTATCAAGGGATACTCACTACACTGTCTACAGCAGAGGAACCAACTCAGCTGCTTCATTAGCTCTTTCCAATCCCCAGGCTCATATATATATATTTAGGTATATGTATATATGTCTATCTCCATTTTGTATAGTTGGACAATATTAATATAAATCTTCCCGTTATTAGCAATATTATGAAATATTACAGGTCTTTTTCTTTTACTGTTGAATATGACCATATGCAATGTAAATGCATTGCAATATGTATACGTGTCTTCTGGATTTCTGGATCCAAAATATAAAATAGATACATATACAGAGTAATACATATACCTGTGATATACATCTTAGTGCCCCATGATCCCTCTGCTCCCCTGCCATATTGCAGGATGCAATGGATCTGGTGAGGAACATTTGTGAAAGAAGCACTTTTTATTTTATTTTGGCCTGTGAATTATAAATGCTCAATATTTGAGCTGTTTAGAATAAGCATACTGTTTTCCTAGTTGGATGAACATAAATCCTAGAGTTATATTTCTAGGATAAATAATATTGTAAATTTGAATTTTACCTTTCCATAGACATGTTTTAGTAGTTGCTTAAGGCTCACTATTTACCCAAAAGTTTCTGACAATAAATTAATTTTCTAGAATATTTACAAGAAGCACATGCTGAGAAAATGGATTAATTTAAAATATTGAACAAATATTCATTTTCCCTGAGCTCAAAAGTTCTTCCATATGCCCGTCTTGTGTTGATATGATTTTACATTTCTTCAATTTTACTCTAGAAGTGGAAGAAAAAAATTAAATCTGTTCTGTCATCTTTCCTAAACAAAAGAATCTGGAGAACCTGGGACGTTACTTGAGTGCATTCAAAAAATACCTTTTTTCAGACTTTGAAAATAGTCTGGAAGCTGCTTTTCAAATAGAGTAGTCAGTATCTCAGCCCCCTCCTTCTGCCATTCCTATGCAGATTAGTGACTCATCCTTTAACACAAACCCCGTGCTTGCCTGCAGAGCTCTCATTACCTTTGACAACATTTTTGGTCCCTGAACATCTAATTTTCAGCTCCAGAGTACACAGATGGGAAAAGAGAGACAGTACTTGTTGCCTTTGAATTATACAGAAACCAAATCCTATTGTTATTACCTTTCCTTGTCACACTGATGAGAGAGTGATGCTTTCTGTAATGCATCTGTATAACACTGAGATGGTGATCCATTACTTCAAATGGCACTTTATGTTCCTAGTGTAAAAATTGATGAAAAATATTTTTCTTGAGTGTTTAAAATTATGTATCACAATGTTTTCAACTCACTTCTCAGAACATTTTATTGCAATCAAAGGAGAAGATGCTGGGAGATAAAAACCAAAAGCAAATAAACAATGATCCCCTTCCTTTCTTCTGTACCATTCGCATGTGAAGTGACAAAAGCATCCTGCTGCACCAGGAGAATTCAGATGCTCAAATATAATGACACCTCGGTGGAATCTTGGAGTTGGAAGGGATGATCTCCTGACAGTGGCTCTGCTGCATGAGCCTCCCTGCTGACCTGGAGATTAACCTGCAGCTTTGGACATGGCTGGAATTACTCCAGGGGATCTTGGCACCCACATGGAATCAGTAGATGGAGTCAGATTATGCACACAGGGCACTTGGAAAGTAATGCAGAGGAATAATTCCCTTGAGGACTTTTTGTAGAAGTATTACAACTTCTACTGAAGTAATAGGGTGAGATATTAATTTAAAAAAAAAAAAAAAGATTTCTATCCTGGCTGCAGATATAGAGTGGCTGACACAGTCTAAGGAGGAATTTCTACACTTATAAAGAGGAGATACACACTGGTACTTACACAAACATCCTTTCTTACATGATTTCTCTTTCTTTTCTTTCCTTATGCCCTACACAGACACTCAGAAGTGCAATACCTCAGAGCAGTATCTACATCTTGAATCATTTTGAGAATTTTTTAGCCATGACTTCAGCTCCTTTGTATCAAAACATAAAGAAAGTGATAATGTGTTGCCACCGACAGCACCGTGCTGCAAAGAGTCCTTTACTGTGAATATATGCTTCTGTAATTCTTGTAATCCATGTTTGATATTTTGGTGCTGGTGTATGAATTCTTTTGCAGCTGTTGCTCATTAAAAATGTTTTACAAAAAGCATTTGGTTTGGTTTAAGATATGGAGTCTCAAAATTTTGTACAGTCTCATTTCATGGATTCTAGCCTCTCCATTGGCCTGCAACAAGAGATAAAATTTGAATTTTAATTAAAGATGACAAATTTGTGAGTTTAATTTGCATAGGTTTATTGTGTGTCTTTTGGAAAGATATAGTCTTTTTCTGTCCTTTACAACATGTCTAGGATCTATATTAGTAGAAGAAACCTATAGGGGCTCCCCCTTTCCCTCAACCTCTGCCCCCCACAGTGTCTGCAAGATCAGAAACCTGGAATTTTTTTCGCACCAGTGTGCACCAAGGAACTTTGAAAGGCCTTTTTTGGAAGGGTTGGGATTACTGTGGAACACAATGAGTATGAACTCTTGTTTGAGACAGGAGTATCATGACAGAGAATGATACTCTCTATTCTCCATGTAAGAACTAACAGCCCCACCTGGGTTTGATCTCAGAAATGCATTTTGAAATGAGTAACATCATTTGTTTCTGGGTGAGCTTCCAGTGCAAAAGTGAGAACCAGCAAAACTAAAAGCAAATGCTCAGAGAATCAGGGAAAACAATGAAATCAACTCTTTCAACAGCAGCTAAGCTAAAATCATATTATCCTTAGTGGCTATTTTAAATGTAAGAGAAGAAACATTTTTGAATCAACACCAAATGAATGAAGATTCAGCAAAATAGGCTGGGGTACATGAGTCAGCTGCCTCATCAGTCCCTTCAGAGGAATGTATGGGTTCCTTTTTTCTGCCAGATTTTTATATTCATTAGTAATTTTCAAACGTATAGTAATAGTTATTTCATTCTGAGCTTCCAAGTTGTGTCATGAAGACTTTCAAATGCTTTATCATGGAGGCTTTGCTTTCTTTAATGTTATTGCTTCTCCTGTTTTCCAGATTTTTTTATATAGAGTGCGAACAAGTCCCCCATGCACCGAGTGAAGATGGTGACACAAGGGCTTTGTTATTAGAAAAAAGCTTGTAGCTGGAGAGACAATAAGACTGAAGATTCAAATTAAAATCTCTATTTTTAAAGGTTTGGGGTATGCTAATGACTCCTAGGTTTTCTCAGTCACATGAGTTGAATGATCCCCTCTCACTTTGGACATTTCTCTTCATGGGCCACTTTGCAGATCAAAACAATAACTACACAAGGACCCTTGTAAAAGGGGTGCTGCTCATCAATGCATGCTTCCAGCACCTCTTCCATCCACTCACTGGCAGATGTTTAATGCTGTTACTCAGCTCAGACACACAGGAGCCTCTCTTGTGTAGAGGTTTGCTTTATAATTCAATGCCAAGTACAGAAAGGTTTGCCCTCCACAGGGCAGGGAGAATGAGAGTGGCTCTTGAATTCCTTTCAGTGGGATGAGCCTGAATCATAGGATACAGTTTTGGATGAAGCACGAATAAACAGGAGCTTTTCAGGTGTTTCCACATCTGTTGTCATCACAGAGCAAAGAGATCCCCACTGAACCTCAGCCTAGACTGAGCAACCCTTTTCAAAAACAGCCTTGTACCTTTTTCTGAGCCACACCAGCCCTGGAAGTCAAGGCACAGGGAAATGGCACCTGCTCCTTCTCCTGGGACCTTTTAAGTGACAGACCTAAGGATGAATAACTCATCTGTATCCAAAAACTAATTGCAATTTAAAATATAGAACCGACTATACTTTCCAAAGCTGAGCAAGTCTGTACCTACTGCATCTACTGTATTTTCCACTCTGATTCACTTTCTCTTTCAGGGGTTGAAAGAAAAACAAAATCAAAAATCAGCCAAGAATCAGACATAATTGCAAAAAAGAGAAGAGGTTTTTGTTTCCCTAAAATGGATGTAAACACTGCACGGCACAGAAAGCAAATACTGATCATACCCACCTGTCAGTTTCCAAATATACAGCAAATACAGGGTAGATATTATCTAAGGTGCAAGGATCAGACAGGAACTGTCAGTGCATGTGTCAGTCTGTCACTTTAATAAAGAAGGTATTCTAAATTCTTAAATAAACATTACTGCAAAATTTATAAATTGGCATATAGAAAATCTGCTTAGCTGTATCTTTCGCTGAAAAAATATCTTTAAGTAGATATTAAACAATATTGGGAATTTTAGTTACTTGGTTGATAACCTTGCTTTTGGAAATAACTCTCCCTTGCCTCATTACCCCAAATATCCATCAGAATCAGTCTGAGGACCTCCAGATCTCACCACAAGCTTTTCATTCCCTGTATTAGGAAGCACAGGTTTTGCAGGCCAAATTTCCCTCAGGAACCTCTTCCCAGCAGTTAAAGGTGCAGATCCTTGAGGACACCAGGCTACCAGCAGACCTCTTGGGCATCAATCTGCCTCTGTAGGAGCCTCCGTATCCCAGCCCCTGTGGAAACACCTGCCAGCCCTAAGGAGCACTTGTTAACCTCACCTTGTCCAGGATTAAATCCAATTTAAACACCAGATGTCAGTGTTGTGCTTATGTTACACTTGTTTTGGGAGATGTCTTGTTCTTTCCCCGATGAAAATTGTACGACTAAAGCAAATGATTTTTCAATCTTTTAACTGCACTGTATCACATAATATATTACTAATTCTATTTTTAAAAGCAAACTTCTCCCTCTGGATCCACTGACACATCAATTACAGCAGAGGCATTAGGGCTCTGGCATGATATGAATCAATCATATCCCACTTCCTTTAAAACAGTGGAAAAAGTCAGATTTTCGACTACATTATGATTTATTTCCCTCTATTTTCTTGAAGGGAAGAGTAAGCAATGGCTTTACTCTGATACTCACTAGATCTGTGTGTGCTGTCACTGACAGCTGGGCTCTCAGAGGAGCTTTGCTCCACAGCTCTGCTCCAGCCCTGCAGAGCTGCTCCTGCTTTCAGCAGAGGTCTCTGTTGGAAAAAGAATTTCTCACTGGGACTACAGAAAGGTAAGTGAAACAAAAGCATATCTGCCCATTGAACAGATCATATCTCTGACCATGTCTATTGAAGCCACAAAACCCCAACAGAAAGAAAATGGAAATGGTATATCACCAGACATATGTTTTAATTTCATACCTTCAGATCAATACTTAATGGTTTTTCTTTTATACAAGAGCCCAAACTTCAATGATTTGAACTTTCATACTATTTTCTCAAATGAGCAGGAGGAAAATCCCACATCTCCCTGTTAACTTCTATTGAAAAGTCAATTCAGTATGAACTTAAATGCAGACAGATATCATTATTCATGTTACACAAATGTAGACATATTTTTGAATCGAGTTTTCAGAACTAAAATAGACAGTAACCAACTTTGTCTACAAAAAAATCTATGAAGTCTTTGTATTTTGGTTATTAGGTTACTGTACACAGGATGGCAAATGTTGGAACACCATTTGTGTTGTTTTCAGCTTGTTCCACAAGATGGTGTCATAAGATTTGAGCTGCCAGAAACAGTCATTCATTTAGTAATTAAATTTATTTCTGTAGTGATTAGATCAGATTCAAAACCATAAACCTATATATGAGAACTTTCTTTGAACTTCCTCCCATATGTATCACCCCCAAAGTTACAAACAGTGAGGAGGTGCTGACCACAGACTGTAATATCCATTGGTGCATTATGCAGTTCAGTCAACAGCAATAGCCAGTTTTAATATCTGCAAAGGATGGTAACATATTTAAATCATTCTAGCCCAAGGGTGACTAAATGGTGACTCAAGAATGAAAAAGAACTAAGACCTTTGCTGACCAATATTTGGTAAACCAAGGAAAAGAAATGGAGGAAGAGCAGACCTCATTATATAACATGTAATCATTCAGGGGCGTGTGGATGAGTACTGTGTGAGCTGTGCATGAAACAAGCATCTGATAAACATCTCTAGGAGTCACCATGTCACTCAGGAAGGAAAATGAGCTGTCTTTAATGTCTGGGGTTTTTTTCTCCTACACTTCAATGCTTTTTCACTGAAAAAGGAAGGGGCAAGTGAAGTCTTAAAACCAACAGAAATATAACAGCTCCTTCAGGGAGAGGCAGCATGGAGAATAAGGCTGTTAATATCCCATGTGATGCCAGCAGTTTTCTAAATCCATCCAATTAAAGCTTAGATCAAAAGCAGGTATTGCAGCAAGTGGAAATTACCCCTTCACTCCTCTTCCCAACCCTTCCATTGCATTTGCTGTGATGCACAAGTGTCTCTAGCTCAGAGCAAACACAGCCAGATTGCATCAGCTGCAGAAAGAATCTTTTCAACTTCTTTTTTTTCAAAACAAACAAAAACAGCCTCCTCCCAGGCAATTTCTGCTGCCTTTCATGTCATTCATACTTGCCACGGATTATGTTGTACAGAACTCAAAGCCTAATTATGTTTCTCTCCCGTACACAAACATCATCCTGGGAGCAAGCATGCAGACCTATCTTGAGAATTTTTGGTAGAAATGAAAGTAACTATTTATTAGCCTTACTCCTCCACATGCAGAATAAAGACAGAAAAGATTTACATTTCCTCTTATATTTGATGAAACCAAGCTGTGGACGCAGCTAAGGTTTTTAGGACTTGTCCTCTATATTATCTACCTACTTTAAGCTATCATGACTTCTACTTAATGATGAATAATTTTTTTGGAGGTGAACAGTTTGCCTCCTCAGGCATGTCATCTGTGTTGTGAGTCAATACCTAAAGAAAACTTGTGTCTATCTTTTACAGTAGCCTGCCTGTCAGAAAAGTGAATTGTATAATCACCTGTTATCCGTTGGCCATATTTTGGTTGCAGTAGTTTGGACACAAAGTAAGATCCTGACATACTAAGTTACAAAAAGCACCATCAAACAGACCACAAATAGAAATGACCTCAATAGAAACCCAGTGGCTATTTTTGTAATGTTGCATGAGAACAGTATTATGAAAGGGCTTTGAAGAGTTATCAAATCAGTAGCTTTAATAGAGAAAAGGTAATTTCAGAGTGCTACAGATATTTCTCAAGTAAAATACAGTGATAATCTTCAGTTTATCATTAGAAGAAGCCATTGATTGCATGAACGAGGCACAGAAACTCTGTCAATTATTCTATGAAAAATAATTAAAGATGTACACAAGGACTTTTTAGAGGAGGAGCATCTCAGGTGGAGCTTGGAAAGCTGCTAGCAGTCTAAGTGCCCAAATCTCTATAATTGGCCTCTGGAGAGTTTTAAATTCCTGGGTTATGTCACAAATTACACATTATTCCTTCCCTTTAGGAACATCTGTGAAATCCTAACAGGTGAACAGGTTGGCAAATTTAGGCTGCATCTTTTCCCTGTCTCATGGACTATCTTTATGCTGCTGTGAATTTTCCAATACTTTGTGAATAAAAGTAATTGTAATTAAGATGGATTAGCCACTTGGCAGCAGATAGTCTAAGAAGCAAACATAACATTCTCTCACCCTAAACTTCATTCAGCTCTTGCTCCTCAGAGAATGCCTAAGGCTTGAAGTGTGCAACTGGAGGCCAGGGATGGGCTAGTGCCAAGGCTGGATGGCACTAGCCTAGAGGGTTTTATGCTGATGATTCATAATCCCGCCATGCCTCAGTATTACCCTCAGCTTCAATTAGTAAATAAAAACACCACAAATATTACTGCGAAGTCACAGAAAAATTATCTTCTGCAAACATGTCCTATACTTGTAGATAATAATTGTGTCTAATAATTTAACAAAAATATGTTGCTCTGTCATGACAGACTTGTCTGGGGACACGTTGGGATGCCCCTGTTTACCTGTGATAAGGGTGGAGCAGGGGAGGGGAGCAGAATGGAGGGAGCTGCAGCTCAGCTCGGTCCCTGCTGGCCACCAGGCCTGTGCTCTGCAGAGACACCTGCACTCACTGCACCCCTCAAGACAGGTCCTAGGGATTCACAACAGCACAGTGGGATGGATGGGGGTGAAAGGCTCAAAGAAACAACACCCCAGATCATCTGAGGATGGAATTGGTGAGGAGGTGGTGATACCAATGCCTTGTAGGGTCTAGTGGTATCCAGGCGCAGGTCATGGGAGAAGGGGCTGTGACCATTTGCCAGCTGTCAGCACTCCATTGCACTGCTCTGAGCTCTGCCTGGGATCTTGGGCTAAGTGAAGTCATCATCTGCCAAGAACCTCCTTCCCAACATTAGAAAGCCTTTCAGTGAAAAATCAGCTCCAAGTTTTCCTTTCAGAGGCAGGCTGAGTGAGAAATTGTTACATAAACTCTGAAGACACTTCCAAACTTCAGTAACCACATATCACCCAGACTTTGGCTCAGCTCTGTTTGCATTCAGGAAGAAACCACACACACCCTCAACCAAGAAAGTCTTTTGGAGGTAGACTCCACTAGCTCTTCCCTTCACTCTTCCAGCCAAACCCCAGACAAGATGCTGTCTTTATTTCTTCTAGAACTTCCCTCAAGTTCAGAGCACCAGGAAATGTGGAGTGCAGGCTCCCACACAGCAACTTCTGCCAAGCCTTTGCTGTTTGTGGGCAAGGTGTGGGTTGGGATGAGCAGCTCTGCAGCCTCAGGTCCAGCTTGTGCTGCAGCCAGCCCTTCCCCACGAGCACCACCACAGCCACTGAGAGCACCAGAACAACACCAAAGGCTGAGCAAAATAATCACCTGATGGGCTTCAATTCTGAGGCTGACTCAGGCAGAGAATTTTTAACTCTGGAAAATGCTTCCTGGTGATCTGACAGACTCCCTAGTTCATTGGCTTTCAAGGCAATGTCCAAGGCTTATATGTTTATTGATGCTTTTGCTTGGAGATGTTGGTGATGATTTATATGCCTTTATTGAGGACATGTTGAAGGAGTTTGCTCAGTTGAAACTAGTCAATGTGCTCTTATTTTGTTGTTATCTTTGTATACATGCCAAGAACCCTAGTGATGAGCGCACTTTATAAATTGTAAAATAAATAAATTTATGCTAAACCATGGAGTTATTTATGGCTCAGAGTGCTAACTTAGCTGAGACAGCAAACTCATGTTATTGGAACCTAATTCATTCTCAGACTTCCAGGAGCGAGTAATGAGTCAATTATTCCAGTGTGACATGAAAACCTTATTTATGGGCTCATTGATTAAGCATATGTATGTGTTATTTACTTACAATATTGACTCATTAAAAAAAAAAAGAAAAAGAAAAATTTCTTTGTAATCCATTAAACCTTGTTTTCTCTTTGGAATAACATTTCCCAAGCCTAGCATTAAAAACAAATCAGGAACTGAAAAGAATCAGACTTGGAAGAGTCTCTGGTTCACTCAAGTAGAGTAAAAAGGTATTTATTCCCAATCCTAGTAGCAGCTCTGGTTATACATTTGTACCAGGATTTTGGAATCTTCCTGTTCCCTGGGATGTGCCACATGCTTGCATCTCTCAGTGCACTAGGGTTTCATGTAGAGAAGCCAAATCATTACTAAAACTTACCACCCAGAATTTGCTCACCCACTGCTAAAAACCTGAAGAATATACAGAGCAGGAAACAAGAATGAAGAAAATTCTTGTGACTTTTAGGGAAAGGCACCATTCCAATTCCTGCAAAAGTGCTCCAAATGTTAGATAGATAACAGTTCAAAAACATGGCTGCAATACAGAGCAGGCCCATTGTCCCTTTTCCAGGAGCTTCTCTTTCACCTAAGCCTAAGGCAGGATGCTCTGTGCAGACTGCTCTAAAAGCCCTGGTGCAACAGCCCTGAAACCACACCAAATGATGGGCACTACTTGCAACACTGTGAGCTCCACATGAGGAGCCATTCAGAGAGGAATTCTTTCTCTACAGCCAGGCTGGGATTAAAGTGAACCTTGACTGTTTAAGGAGGTACTCCCTCTGTCCCATGATTCCATGTACCTTTCCAAATGTGGTTTAAAATAAACAAAGGAGATTTTCCCCAATCATTGGATAGCATTTGCATGTTATGTACATCTCAATCAGGCTTCTCAGTGCACCAATCACTGCTACACACCAGTGACTTCTGGATGTTCTCCTAATGATTTAATGTGTTCCTTTCCTTCAGTTGTACAACTGGGAACATATAAACAACAAGGTACTCATGACACAAGTTTCAATTTCAATGAGCCTCTTGTCAGAGGGTATTTTAGGTGTTCGCAATTTAACCCAGTGCACCAATATGAAACTGCAACCCAGGTGGAGGTGTTAGAATGAAAAGCTGCACCCATAGGTTCCTCTGATATATTAGACACTATAAAACCATTTTTGCTCTCATGGGTTCCACCTCTTACTGGTAGTTTTCTTAGGGTTGTATCTTTCCCCTCTCTTTTCTACTATTTCAGTAATTCCTCAGAGGTGGGAATAAAGGACTTTTGTATAAAATAAGTTTGAATGCCAACTGGTGCATGGTGTCAATGACAGACCTCTTTTAGTTCTCATGATTCAGGCACAGTACAAGAAGGTAAATAGTCTCAAGGCTATTAACTGTGACTAAAAGTGTGCATGTCTTATTTGTCATCAGTCAAGACCAGAGCCATGGTTTTGTTAAGCTGTTTTTCTAAACCTTACATATTCTTTACAATTAGGTGTTAAAACTAACGAAGCTTAACATATAAGAACAGGAAAACTTAAAGCAGTACATTTGGATGTTTCTACATTCCAGTGAAAGGTGCTTATTTAAATGAGATGCAAAACAGCAAGAGAAGACAGTTTAGATGAAAGACTATTTTTAGAGGTGTTTTGCATAATCTATGAATAAATCTATTCACTTTTCACCACTTAAAACAAAAGATCACAGTTTCTTATATCCCAGTCCTAGTTACCCTTTAACAATAATAAAAGTAGATAGACTGCAATAATAGAGTGACTTTACTGGCACCCTTGATAAAGCTGATTCCTTTCTAGCACTCCAGATTGGCTGTTAAAAGAGCCAGATCTTGAAAACCTGAACTTCCCAGCAACAATGTGCTCAAAAAATCTTCAAATCATCTCTATTCTGAAGTCAGAGCTCAGAGTGCTCCATCCCAACATCAACAGTTCCTACTAGTTCCAAGTTTAAGCTGAAGTGCCCCAATAGCACCTGCAGAACTGCACAAAGAGAGAAATGTTTTTAACAGGCAGGCAGGTGCAGACATTTAGGTCTTCAGAAAGCAAAGTTAAATAATTCTAGTCATTAAAAGCCAGTATATATCCCAGAACATCTGTAGCTCTGCTCTGCAGAGCATCTCATCACCTCTTGTATAGGGTGCAAAAGCAAATATCAGCTCTCCAGGCAGATCAAGCAGCAAAAGCTTCATCCTGTTACAGTAACTCTACCCACAAGAGCAGATGACAGCCATGACATCAGTTGCAAGTTCTGATGGCGATGGACAGACAAGGACATAAGGGGTAAATATTATACTTTCTTTATCTTCAGTTGATTCCCTCACTTGACACCATCTTTAAGCACACCTGGGTTTAGACTTTCACATCTGCCAAACACAAAGCAATGCATTCAAAACCACACCTCAGTAGCATTGACATTCACAGAATACTGCTGCCATCTTACTCATATTGACATCCCTACACACACTGCTGATGAAAGGAAAGCTTTCCAATCACATGAGTTGTTCTTCATGTCACAGAAACACCTCCAAAGCCCCAGTAAGGGTGAAGAAGACAGCAGTGCTCAGTCAGCTCTGCTGCCCTCCGTTGTGTCCTGCACATCCAGCAGGAATATGTCAGAAACTGCCTGCCTGGAACATCACGCCTGGTTATCTGTCAGCCACCTGATCCTCATAAAATGGTTTCGAGCTTTACCAGACTCACTTCTTCCCTCAGTATGCTGCTTTAACAGCAGGAAAGAATCCTGCTCATGTCTCCTTGCAATTTACAGTTGCTAACACAGAAATGCCCACAGTGAATTAAAGCTAGAGGGAATTCTACATCTTGATAAGAAATATCTATTTAATTAACAAGCACCAATGGTTAGACTGAAATACCTTTAAAACATATCAGAAATAAGTAAATGTTTATAAGTCAAACTTAGGGTCACTCAAATAAGAGGTGGGACTGGATGATCCTTGTGGGTTCCTTTTAACTAAGAACATTCTGAGAACATTCTGTGATTCATGTTCAGTCATTTCAACAGGAAGACATCTGCATGCAAAGCCAATAAAGATCTTTAAAACTTTCCCTTTTGTACTAAAAATATTTTTTTAGAAAAATGTTAAACATTTTGGTCCCTTTTGGGATAGGTTTAATGCATAAATAACTGTTTGGGTGCAAGAATTTCCAAACTACTATTTTAGTATTCATTCATGCACAGCTCTCTGGTATGTAAATGAAGCAATTTTCTCATGTGGTCTTTCTTCTCCCTTTTTCTACTTCTCACTTGTTCAATGACTAAGCTCCAGTCCCTAATGTGTCCTTGTCACTATCAGAGATGTACGCCCACCTCCATTCTCCAACTCGAAGGGGACAGGCACATTGCACTCAAATTAAGTCAACAATTCTTTTCCAATCTCCTCTTGAATGCTATTCCCTCCTTCCAGACTCTTCCTGAGGTGTAGTTCTCATATCTAACTTGCTTTTTACATTTCCTAACATTTTGCCATTTTATTATTTTGCTCTGTTTTCAAAGATTTGTGTGCTCAATTTTTAAAAATATCATTAATGATGCCCAACAGAATTTTCTTATAATACTACTAAAAATCAAATATTATGTTCATTATATAAAAAATAAATTGAGAAAGTTAGTGAAAAATGGGGTTGAGTACCACGTCTAGAACATTACCAAAAGAAGGAGAATTTTGTGTAGGTTTGGATCCTCTGCAAAGCATTTTCCGTTGCGTTAGCTGGCAACACAACCACTTCTCTCTGAATAATGGATTGCAGCAAGCATACTTGAAAACCCATTATAGGAGTTACTTAAATATTGTATTCTAAATATAGAAATCAAGTGGAATCATTTGAAAGGGAAACATAATTTTGACAAGAAAATAAGTATATTGAGGTTGACAGAGTAAAGCAGGTCTGCTTTTTGTCATCTAATATTCCCGTGATTGCTGAGGTACCTGCAGTACAGCAGAATTTGATGACTAATGAAGCAGTGGGAGTTTTTCAGCTTTCTGCAGCTTGTGCTGATGTAGATATGGTTGTCATTGGAAGTATCCTTCCTGAGCTTATGGTTGTGGTCAGACTGTAACTGTTGAGGGATATGAGACACTTATGTGATCTCTATTTTGGTGGAAATCAGTTTAACAAAAGCTTGATTCACAGGTCTATCTTTGTTCTATCCTTTCTTGCTGATTTCTTTTGTGGTGTTACAGTGAGATAGTGTGATGGTAAATCTGGCCCTGAATATTTAACCAGTAAAAACTGTTGAGCAGCAAGTAAAAAGCATTGTTGGAGAGAGGCGTATCTGGAAATGGAAAGCATTTAATCCCCAATGCACTTTGAGAAGATCACATATTTAATCAGCACTGCCTTGGAAAGTATGTTACTTTTAATCAGCCTCACTTAGTTTCATTTGTATGACAGATTTTTTTGCATGATCAAATGTTATAGATTTAAAAAAAAAAGGAAATAAATTAGAAACCCTAATATGCTTCTACAATCTAAAGACCCACTGAATACCCTAATACATGAAAGTGGACAAATCTCCTAGGGGTGCCACAGTAGACCTGGGGTTATGTATAAAGAGGAAATAGATTGCATCTCTCTTATCAGTTCTTATGTTTGCTGCTGGTTTGTTGCAGCTGTAGTAATGCAGCAAATATGGCCACTGCTACTCTGTTGAAAGAGGATCTTTATAAATTCCAGTTGTCAACATGAAATCAATTCTGCTATGGGCAAAAGAGTTCTTCATCATTCCAATATTTGCACTCAGCTAAACCATATCCACAGGCTGTACGTGTCTTCATTTATTTATTTATTTGGAACTAGGACTACAACACATTTTCAGCCCAACACTACGGATCTGTGCCAAAATTGCATAAAGGTTGTGCAGTGAATTTTTCTAAGTAAATGAGTCCTTCAATTTCAATGAGAGAACAAAGCCTCTAACTGGTGCACTGTGGATTCAGTCTGAGCCATGCTTTCCAGTCAAAGAACAAATGATATATCATTAATTAAAGACAAAAAATGGGAAGAAAAATGATGATTGCATATCTTGACATTCCATAATGATTTTTTCTGTGTCTTACACCTATGGTAAATAAGCCAAGCACTCAGTAGCAATAGAGGAAGAAAAAAAGCCTTCAGTTTGCAATTTCTTTTTCTATAGTCTTTCTTCTTCCAGTGAAAGTGTCTATAAAATTTTTAAAGGAAAGTAGGTTGCTAAAATGTACTTAATTTGCCATGATAGATTGAGTCCATGCTTCAGTGACTGTAATTGAATCTGTGACCTATTTCTTTAGTAAAGTAGAAATAGTCTCTTGGGTTTTTGTCACTACCATCTTTTAATGAAATTCAAAAAGACTGTCAAAACGTCTACACTTTTTCCAGTAGTTGTTAATGTTATTACTTTACAATTTGTTACTTTTTAATTAATCTTAATAAACGTGTACACAGTCTACCTGGCAGCTGGAAATGGTAGACATCAATTCATCACTGTCACAGTGTAAAGCAAAATTAACAGGACAGAAAGAGCTTTAAAAGCAATAGAATATCTCGACATATATTGGTTCTACTTGCACATACTTTATATCTCTAATTTACAGAGTCTGTGCATTATGGCAGTCCCACAGCTGAAGTTAAAGAGTCTGTCAGCATTTTAATCATAAACCCAGATTATTTCCAAGACATTGCAACTCAGAACGGAATTCGGTAGGGGGATTCCCAGGCCAGGAACACTCCACTCTGCCACCGATTTCCTTCACCACAAGGAGATACTCTCAGTACATTTCAGACATTTAGAACGTCACACCACAGGAACCTGGGATGTCACCCAGGGCTGGGTGATGTCCTGACTCCACCCTCAGATGAGATAAACCCTACTTTTCCCACTCAGTGTTTCCAATGGGAATGCAACAGGCAAGTGGGGCAGAAAGGGGGAGCTTTTATCCTGTCTCCCAGTCCTGACAGATGGGGAAGCAGAGCAAAACCTTCCTGCCCTACAGTCCAGACAT
>VYZP01043026.1:0-41146 GCA_013400635.1 Hypocryptadius cinnamomeus
TCTCAGTTTGGAGCATAAACTGGTCAGTCCATCACTGGGTAATTTACAGTGCTGCTTCGTCAGTTCCTCTCCTGGCATATTTTAGAGAGATGGGAAGACACATCACACAGGTTAAGAAGAATCTACTGTGGTAGAAAGGTGAGCATAGCTATTTGCAAATCTTTAACCCAGAATGAACTGTTTTATCAGTCAGTAAACAGAAGCCTGTTTACCCTCAAAAGATTTAATTTCCCCGCTTAGGGTTGAGACCCCAGCACAGAGCTGGTGAGGGGTGTGGGGATGTAATTTTGGTCAGGGAAGGATCTGACCAAAGGTCTTGGACAGGGAAGAAATGGGAAAATTTCTGTACAGAAGACATTAGTGTTGAAGTTTTTTCTGCTGGGTTCAGCTCTGTGACTGATCACCTCTAACCAGTTCACTGCCAGCTTTCAGCAGATAAAAGTTGTTCAAGTGCCCAGGTTTACCTGGGTTAAAAAATGAGTCTGTACAAGGTTCAGTCTTCTTGTAAAATAGGGAACTTCACCTATGGCTCTAACTTTGATACTAGGCCCTTTCTGTACAAATAGAGCAATTTCCTAGATTTGAGTTCCCTCAGATCTGCTTGAGTGTACCTGTATTAACTAATCCTCTAAGCCAGCATCTAAAAATACACACACCCCATGGGCACTTGCTAGAGCTGTGCAAGCCAAGAATTTTGCTCACAGTCAGAGATGAGGAGAAATACTCTGAGTTCATGCAGGTTCACCACTCCTGTCTGTTGCAACCAGACCAAAGATTGAATTTCACCTGAGTTAGATGCCAAGCCTGAAACATACCTGGATTCTCAGAGGTTGTGTGAGCTGTAGTGAGCTTTCCAGCCAATTTCGGGGCTTGTAGTGATGTGTGAAGGCAAGATGTTTTCTTCTGTTCTGGTACCTGCAACAGAATAACTGCAGCAGTGCTAGCTCAGGAGAGCAGTGCTGGGGCTCTCTCCCTGCAATGACACCAGGAAAGAAAATGCCTCCAGCTCCCCAGCAGCAAGTTCATGGGAGATGTAATGTCTGAACAATTTTATAAACCTAAGTTGTTTCTTAGAAAATGAGAGCTGCTAAGCTTTTCTACAGTTAAAGAGCTTCATACCAGTGGGGGAAGAGGGAGTTCAGTCTCCATTACCCATTCTCTCCTTGGCACATGTGTATAGGGAGATCTCCAGGTGGAAGTTTTGATGATACATGCAATGTGGCAAATTCTTTGGATTATATTGCTACAATAGCAGTATCAAGTATACTTCTGGAGTCTGCAGCCCCTGCAGTCCAGTGATTATGTGTGAACCTTGGACTTCATTTTTGACAAATGTGGTTAACAGAGACAGCAGGATCCAAGTGTGACGTGCAAATTCAAAACACAGAAGAAAAATTGTGTGTATATAAATATAGTGATTTTTATTCCAGTCTCATCATCCACAGTCTAAGTCATGAATTTTAACCCCATGTTTTTAAAAGGATTGAGAGTTTCATATAAGAAGACAGGTGCTACTTGTGGAATGTGTAGTACAGTGTTGCTGTCACAGGACACCTGTAGCTGCAGAGTTACCTTGTGCAGGGAACAACGCTGAAGCAGCTGCCATTTTCTGCTTCAGTTCTGATGCTTATGTGAGCAAGCATGTGCTCCAGATTTTTTTTCTCACCAGAGAGCTGTGTTTACTCTTTAGAGAAGAGTTTGCATCAGCTTCATCATCTCCTAGCATTGTAAGTTCTGCTGGTCTGATCATGCTTTAGTCATGCTGTGTCCTTGGCCACAGAGAGGCTGTGAATTTCACAGATTAATTATACTTCAGGTATAACAATATCCATGTTAAACAGCATGACTTTCTATTTCATTGGATACCTCCTTGTTCCTGTGTTTTGAGAGATGGAAACCAGAAATGGAGATGTGAATGGAAGAACAAAAGTCTGCATTTTCTATCGCCTGTTCTCTCATCCCAAACACTGAGTCCTAGGCACCATAATGTTATTAGCAGATGTGGCACAATTTGAGGAGTTATTCCAGGAAATAGTGCCAGAAATTCTGGTGGCATCTCAGCCATTTAGAAGTGGATTTGTCCTGCTCACCAGTTAGCACTGTGAGCAGGCTCTCCCTAACCTGTAGCCTGCTGTGTTCACCACAAGGGTAGAGAGGATAATAAGAGGGTGAAGAATACTGAGGACCTCATTTGTACCTTGGGTTTAAGGATTTCCATCACTTTCTAAATATTCTTTAGTGTGCTTTAAATACTGTCTGGTGTATTGACTGGGTTTCTGGTGTCTAGCTGTGCAGTACCATGCTACTCAGGGTATACCTTAAATAGCTAAGAAATACCGTACTATCTTGCCAGTCATAGAATATTTTGAGTTGGAAGGGACTTACTAGGATCATCAAAGTCCGAGCTTCTGGCCCTGCACATTACAGCTCTAAGAATCACACCATGTTCAAGAACTGAATCTTTTGATCCTGGCACTGCCTTCACTTTTGGTGAGAAGCACTCTTTTCTTCAGGAGCTTTTGGTCAAAACAGAGAATATAGAAAAGTATGTTGTGAGGCAGCGCTGTCTCACTGACTAGAATCTTATAGCTTGTCTGCTGTGTCAGTATCTTCTTGGACATGTGTGTTCAAACTGAGACACAGTGTAGCTAAGCAAGGAGTGGGCCACTAAGCTCAGGTGACTGTGCTCTGTATAGCTCTATATAGACCACACATGTTTTAACAGCTGAAACAGATGAGCAGCTGCAGATGGGGTTTTTTTGTTGGGTTTGTTTTTTCTTGCAGAGGGAGAAAACTTAGCTAATAGTGATAAAATTGCTCAGAAGCCTGCTGCAAGGGTTTTGTGTGGTGACTGCTGCAGATCTGCAGTCACATGAGTGCGTTTTGTGAATGGAGTGGCAGCCTGACCTCTGTATAACTGCACAGGGCATTGCATGGTAAGCGTTTTTGTTAATGACAGGCTTCTTACCCTGAGAACGAGAGCTGAGCGGGGGTCAGTGTTTTCCTGCAAGTAAACTGCCTGGGTATTGGTTCACATGTAGGGAGTTGTAGTCCCTTCCTCTACCAGTTATTCAGCTGAGCTATTAATTCAGGCAACTTCTCTGTAAAGAGCTAGAGCAGAGGCAGCAAGCATCAAAAAACCTGCACAGGTCAAGGAGGGTAGCTTTGTCTGAGCTTTGTTAGACTTTCCAGCGTGTCCCAGAGCTGTGGAGGTACTCTCAGAGCATGCTGAGGCTACTGTGGGGAAATGTTCCCCTCCAAAACTAGGTTTCTGCTTCTGTTGCTTTGAAAGCAGATGGGAGGCCAGACCAGGGCACCAGTTTGCCTGCAGCACAGTAATATTGCCTGTATCAGGAAGGATCCAAAGTGTGGCATGCAGACAGCAACTGTTGCTCAGCTTTTCCAGCTATCTAGAATAGATCTGACAAGCAATTAGAGCATGAATATATTACAGAGCCGATGGGGGATGCCTTTGTTAAAACTTGTGACTCAGCTGCTGTTTACATTGGCGGCTACTTCGAGGGTGGGCAAGACCCTACCTGCCTGTCTTTCTCCTCTCTCCTTCCCGGCGCGGAGCCAGCCGGGGAGCTCTGCATCTCATTGGATATTTCAAATGCTTTCTGCACAAGTCATAATTAATGCCGAGTTGTGGAGCTAAGACCAGATGTGCTGCCGAGATTATCTCCCAGGGCAGATCGGCTGCTCTGTGCTCTGTAGCGCTGGGTGAATGGAAAGCTGCCAGTGCTGGGACTCAGAATGTGTCTGATGCCTGAAGTCAGGACTTTCTTTCTCTGCCGCTCCTGCTGTCTGACACTGCCTGGTTTCTGCTTGAAGCTCAGCGCCTGTCATGTAGCGGAGTGCTGCACAAGAACGAGAGGTAGGAGATGATTTTCCAGAGTTTAGATTTGTTGTGGTTTTCTTTTGCTAGAGGAAAAGCAGATATTTAAGTGTAGCCTTAGACAGAGGCTAAGAATCTAAAATAGGAGCTGACTTTACAAAGCGGGAAGGAGTGGGAAAGATACAGTCTATGGCCAAAAATACTACTGGATACCAAGCAGCATGTGAAGATAATTCTGGGGAGAGATATTTCTCTTTCATATGTGCAGAACATTTAAATGGATATATATGGATCAGAGCAATCATCTTCTAGTATATGGACACTGCTCTTTCTGGGAACAGGGTCAGAAGACACCAGGTTGTACCACAGACCCATTTGTGTGACTCTGGAAAAGTTATGTTGTCAATTTTTCTTGATTTCTAATTGTCTTTTGCTTCCTTTCTTTCCCCCCTATTCTTGCATTATTTAGCTGGTTGAATTGTTTAGTTGTTGAGGACTATCATTTTTTAGGTACATATGGCTCCTACCATGAAACTCCTTTTTCTGTAGCTGCTGCAATAATTCACGTAGTCTGTGCTTGGGTGGGCTAGGGGAGGGGAAGCACGTTAAAGATTTGTGTGTGTTTTGTGCTGTGGAAACACATGCATTTCTGAATGTCTGCCCATGATTTTTTCTCAGTGCTTTCATGTGTGAGAGGGACAGATAAATGGGAACTTAAGCATGAAAGTGGGAAGGTAAAAGCAGGCACTTACCTGTGCAGGTGAGCACGTACACAATCTTTACATCCATAAACTGCCTGTCTGTGAGGCACCACATGCGTGCGCGGGTGTATGTGCTGTTGTAGAGCAGCATCCAGGTGTAAGCCTGATTATCTTCCCACACATCTTTTAACGTGTGTGGAATAAGCTGTACATACAGCTGACGTAGGTGTGCCTGGACTTTTCACACTTTAAGCAGATGCGGAGTCTTTAGTCCTCCTTATGAAGAAAATCTACTCAAAAACTGACTTTATCTCTGTCTTTAGTTTATTTTGGTTGAACTCGGAGCCTGTGATGAGGAAAAATGTAGCAGAGAGCATATATTTTCCTGCCCACTGCATGTCTGGACAGCATAGCTGAATGTATAGGCTTTGTATGCCTGGAGCTGGTGGGTGAGCTGTTCAGGCCAGGACAGAGAGCCCGTCTGTGTCTTAGTCAGTACATCATTCCTGGCTTGCTTTTTTCCACAAAGAGTCACCTAAATCTTTAAAGAACAGAGGCAGCTTGTTGGAGTGGAGGAAAGAAATTCTGTAGCTCTGCTAGCTCATTTTTTTAGTATCTCTTGAATCTTTCTGAGATTAAGGATGTGGTTCCAGGCATGCTGGAGTTTTTTTTCTGCTTTGAAATCAAACAAAAGGGCCTAGCTATAGATAAGGGTATGACAAGGAAAATTAACCCTTAGGTTGCTAGTGAACTTTTGGCTTTATTTCCAGCTTAACACTGTCTGGAGTGTGACTGGATGGCATCGGCTCCCCTTCTTTAGAATGAAGAAAAAGACTTTAATGTCTTCCAGCAGGATCATCAAATGGAGTGAAGCGCTGCCAAGTTCAGTCTGAGCTGCAGGGCCCAGTGATTAAAAACAGGCCTGTGCCTTGAGGAGCCAGCAGATGAGGCTGTGTGTGACTGACTCCACATTGCTTCTCCTTGCAAGGCAGGACAGTCCCTGTCCAAACTGGAGATGTTGTCATATACTGGGAGTTTCAGGCACATTTAACTACATCACTTTTACAAGCTCTGAGACCTGACAGAAATAAGATGAATGATACAGAGCCACAGAACCCCAGTTCCTCAGTTTGCCCTGTGTGGCACTGGGAGACTGAAGTAGGCACATTGCCAGTGTGACTGAGAGGGTCCAAGTGATAATTCTCTCAAACTTCATCAAGCAGATGCCCAGACTGCGAGCCTGGAACTGTCAGCATCTCAAACTTCCCTTTGACAGAACCTTTCCAGCCCCACTCCATAAATAGCTCTTAGATTGCTCTTTCTATGAACCTTTACACTATTTTTCTTTTCTAAGCCATGGACAAGTTCTACAGCCACTGCACAGATGAAAAATTTCTCCAAGGCCAACTTTTCAGTCCCACTAACTGCAACTCTTGTGCTTTTTCTCTCTTAACACCAACCATAATGCTCTTACTGCCAAAAGACTCAGTCTGGGTGCAGTCCTTCTTCTGAGCAGCATCTCTGGTGGCCCTTGTCTATGGCTCAGCAAAAAAAAAAGTAGGATAAAGAAAAACCATGGAGCTGCAGTGTAACTCAAAAATGTAACAAAGGGAAAAATCGCAGTTAGCAAAAGACGTATCTTGGGTGAAATATTTTGTCTGAGCAATGTTTGGTGATCCTTTCTAATGCTTCTCTGGAAAATTCCCAATTTCAAGAGAGAACTAAAGGGATAGATCTGCAACTGGAGTTGGGTCGGAGTGGGGCTGCAAAACCTATGTGGGAGGCAGCTGAGAGAGCTGGGCTGCGAGAAGTCTTTCATCCCAGCAATGACATGAGTCCTCTTCCCACCAAAAATTACCTGTACAGACTGTGTGATCTCACTAGCACAGCCCTTCAGCAGGCACTGTCACACAGGAAGAAACCCATGCTTGTGCCAGCTCCTTTCACTCATCCTGTGATAGGTAGATCATCTTCTTCCTCGATCATGTTTGTTTCATGCCTGATTTTTCTTGTTACTTATTTGTAATGGTCTGAATGGAGGTGAAGAATACTGCAGTATAAGAATATTTCAATGCCTTTATTTCCTCCAGAGATTGTTGTTTTTATCAAGGAGAAAAGTGTTACTGACATTAATGTATGAGGAGGAAAGATGGGATCCCCAGCATCTGGCTGTGCAGGAGGCACCCACAGTGATGGTGATACTGTGTTTATGAAGGGTCCATCTGCTGCTCCATGAGTCTCAAAGGAGATCACCCTTCTGTCTCTGTTACTTTAGCATCACATTCCTTAATCTCTGTGTCAGTGGTCTCTATTTGACTGTAGCCCACTTGTCTCCAGAAGTCACTCACTGTAAATTGCATCTAAAGAAAAGCTATTGCTGTTGTGATCCAAGCTGACTGTGAAGGCAAGGACTGATGTTGCCTGAAATGTATGAGAGGTGTTGCTGATCTCAGACCAGCCAAGGCTGGGGAAAAGTAGATTCTCTTCAGTGGAGATTATGCATGCACTTGTTCTGTGTTGCTTGCTTATGTGTGTGTCTGACACTGCCTTTGTCCTTGATCTGAGTTAAGTGTAGAACATCAGAACATGAGCTTATAGAAGAGCATTGTACATGTGCTTTATGCCTGGGGAATGCAGAGCATTTACCTCTTTCCCAGAGTCTTCTCTAGACAGACCCATTAGAAAACAGATCAGCAAGCAGGGATTTGAGAAAAGAGGGCTGCTATTCCAGCCCTGACACGTGCAACATCCTGACCTCCCTGAATTTATATGTCTTGCATCTGGAAAAGTGGACAGCATGTATCATTTAAAGGAAATAGATCTGCCCCATCATGACAGCAGGGATTACATGATGGGACTATAAAGCAATCCGTGCAAAAGCAAAAAGAGATTCCCTTTCCTAGAAACTGACTTCAGAGGCACCCAACTCAGTGAAAACTCAAAGAGGTTAGAAATAAGAACTAGTAAAACCTTTACTCTGCAATAAACCCAATATATACAGTGATAAAGATAAGTCGCTCCCATGCTCTAGGGCATGCTCTCCTGCCAGGATGAGGGAATTTCCTTTGAGACTTTTCATGGCCCTCCAGCTTTGATACTGTAATGCAGTTGTGTAGGTTGTGGTGTAAGGAAAGTTTCTGTCTTCTGATGTATAACAAACACTCAGGAAAAGGAAACTGGGCTTCAGGATTCTTCTTGCAACTTTTGTTCAGTCAGTTGAAACTGATAATGAGAGGTTTGTTTCACTGAGGATTCAGCAGGCTTGGACTGAATATAGAAAGCAGGTATGGTTTGGCATGGTGTCTCCTATGAAGAACAGTGATTGGTGGTTAGGGAATGTCCTACCAGGAGTTACCAGCCTCTCACGAATGTAGCACTGAAAAAAAAAAAAAAAGAAAAAAAAAGAAAGAAAGGAAGGCATGGTCACTAGTGGAGGAAGGTAAGTCTAAAGATCCTTGATGCCTATAAAAAACTTCTTGTACCTTTGAGAATTCACTGAATAGAATTTCCTACCTGCTCTGGTTTCGTCTGAGAGTAGATTCTGAAATTCTGGGAGTAGATTCTAGGATTCCCTCACTTACTGAATGATTGAACTAAGATCCCTGGCTTACACCGCCTGAGCCCCTTCTGTGTTGCTGAAAAATCTGATGCCAGACGAGTGGCATTCAGCAGCTGGTATTGGCCAGGAACTCTGTGATCCCCAAAGAAACAGCCAGTGCTTCATACTTAATGATATATGTCTACAGTAGATCTGACTAAAGAATTAACCTAGGCCAGTCTGGTTTTACAGAATATGGTGCTTCTGATATTTTTAAGATTGAAGAAGTACAGCACACACTTTTTAGTAGGAAGGGCAATGGATTTTGCATGATTTTTACTGTTTTTGGTTTTTTTTTAAATTTTTATTCAGCAAGATTAATGAAAGGAAAAGAAATAGAAACAGTCTCCCAGGATGGTGGAAGATTCTCACAATATCCAGTTTTAATGTTGACAGCTGTACTCTGCTGCATTAGCAGTGCTGTGTTAGCAATCCCTAGTAGGATTGCTGCCTGTTGGGCTGGCCAGCTGCAAACTGGTGGAGGGCAGCTGTATGACAGCCTAAGCAGTGGGTGCATGCAGCAAGGACATGTGTCCCACAAAGTCAATGTAGCCTTTGTTTTGGTCTTCTTGGGATGGAAGATGCAATGAAAGTACAATTACTTAATCTAAATCCAGCACAGCTGTGGATAACCGTAGATGTAACCTTAAGCCCACCTTCCTTGTGTATGAGATGCAAACCAGGGCACAGAACAGTTTGAAGCACTGCTAAGCAGACAAAAAATATATTCATAATGTAACTCTTGTTTTTTAAAATAGCTTTATTCTTCAGACACTGTTAGAAACTGGACCTTCGCAAAGGCTGCCCCATCCATGTGGGAGCTTCCCTCCTTGTGTGCCCCAGGCAGGGGCTCAGGAAGAGTTTAAGCTGACCCCCCGATGTCTCTCTTGCTCTCTGCTGCCAGGGATCTTCGGGCAGCGTCTGGAGGACACGGTGCAGTACGAGCGGAAGTATGGCCAGCGCCTGGCCCCGCTGCTGGTGGAACAGTGCGTGGATTTTATTCGGGAGCGAGGGCTCACGGAGGAGGGACTCTTTCGGATGCCTGGACAAGCCAACCTTGTCAAAGATCTGCAGGATTCTTTTGATTGTGGAGAGAAACCCCTTTTTGACAGGTGAGTTGACATCACCAAATTCAGGCTGGCGTATGTGTGACATGTAAAATCTGCCAGGAATGTCCATGCAGTGGCAATCCTAGCTTACATGTTCTTTCCACACCATCATTCTCTCTGTTGAAAACACTGATGGAACTTTCTCCTGCATGGTGGTGGGTGTGGAGGCTTTTATTCAACTCACAGTGGTGGAGCAGAACTCATTGGTCTGTTTGGGGTCCTCCAGTGTTTCAGCTTAAGCACATGTTGAATGAAAAGTGTTGCTAGATTTGGGTGCAGCAAACTGAGCAGTTGGTGGGATCCCATCACAGAAATGGGAGTGACAGAGGTGAACTAGATGATGTACTGCTTTCAGATGTTGCATTCTCCCAGCAGATCTGCCTGGAGCAATATCTAGACAAATTCCTTTGTCACCAGGTTTCAGAATAGTCACCACCATCTGACATGTTTTACCTGGCTGTTATGCCAGCAGCTGTTTTGTAGATGCTCAGCTTAATTTTGGTTCCCATGGGTGGAGTGCCAGCCTGTCTCTGAGTGCTCCATCCAAGAGCAGCAAGGGAAGGGCAGCTCTCAGCTGTGCTGTCTCTACACTGACCCTCAGGCAGTCAGATGATCAGAGAGATGAATGCTGTCAAGGCCTTCCAGCCAAAAGCTGTCCTTACCCTGTAACTAACATTTCATCCACTCTGTCATACGTACATCCTGCCTGGAGTGAAGGATTGTGCAAAGCTTAATAGCCCTTTGTGAAATAGGCCTTAACCTTGACAGAGACCTTGAACTTCATGGGATCCAAGGGCCTTGTGTAGATCTGGTCTGATCTCTATCACAGGTCCATAAATGAGATCAGATCTGGGAACTTGTCTTGGAGGCCTGGCACCATTTCTTGCTGGTACTCACTAGCCCAGATTTTCCAGGAGATGCCACAGGTGTCTGATGTATTACCAACACATTAACCTTGGAGGATTGCTTCCCCTGGACCTGCAGCCAGTCTCAACCTTGCCAATCCCTTCCCTTCCCTGCCTACCACTGCAGGAAGAGCACTGTCTTCTGCGTGGGCAGAAACAATGTTTGGTCTCATCTTGGGAAGTATATCTTCAGAGTTTATTTGGAACATTCTTCTAATTCTTCCCTTCCCTCAGCTTCCCAGACCACCCATCCTCCTTTCTTTGATTCCTAACCACAAACAGTATTTGCTCCCTAAATGGAAGTGTCAAACATTTAGAAATATTTTAATGAAAAAGTAGGTTTGAAATCATCAAATTATCTCAGTTAATCTTTTCTTAAACAAAACCTTTGTATTTTTAACTGAATGTCTGGGTGTTCTAGTTCAGAATTAGAATTATCTTAATAATGTGCTTACACTGTGGAACAGGAGTATCTACAGAAGGAATTAATTAGGAGTGAAAGTTTCAATTTCAGGTTTTACATTTGCCTTATCTAACTTCATTGTTATGTAGATAAACCAAGCCTCCACCCAGCATTTTTAAAGCAAAATACAATTGTACAATGGTTTGGATTGGAAGGGATCCTAAAGTTCATCTCCTTCAAGCCCCTTACCACGGGCAGGGATACCTTCCACTAGATCACATTGCTCAGAGCCCATCCAACGTGGCTTTGAACTCTTCCAGAGATGGGGCATCCACAGCAACCTCTTCCAGTACCTTACCCCAGCTCAGGTGCAGAAAGCACCTTTATTTTCACAGTTATTTGCACTGGCTAAATAGATCAGTGCTAAGTCTCCCCTTTAAGAGAGGCGCTAAGACCCTCCAGGGAGGAATGCCTGCCTTTTGGGTAGTCAGTGTGTAATGCAGCAACGAAGGGTTCAGTGCAGAATCAAAGGAAGCAAGCCTGGAGTACCCGAGTAGTGGAAAATAGAGGGTGTCCCAGTTGTTGCCTTTTGCTCTTTCCAGCATGTCCCCCATACAGCTTGTCTTAGGCATTTGTAGTCACAGACAGCAGTAAGGGAGAGGCAGTGCCACTCTGGCTAAATGAAATGCTTCTCCTCCTAGCAGCCATAATTCTCTCTATGCGTAACTATAACTAATCTCTGTATGGCCTGGGATACCTTGGCAGCAAGAGTGTGAAATCCTTATGCTTCTTTCCAAATCACGTGCAGTGAAAGGAGTATCCTTTCTTATTTCACAGCTGCAGTCAGTGCTTTTAGACATCTTTTGTAAATACAGTGATATCCCAGGTGCTTATAGCCCGCCTGCCCCATGATGGATCAAACCTTTGTGATGACTGACAATTAAAAAATGTATTTTTAAAAGGCTTTCTTTTCCAGTGTTCTTATGAAAGTCCGGGTGTTGCTGTTTTGGAAGCACCTATAGCAGTCTGCTCCTGTTGCCCTTTCATGCCACTGAAAGTCTGGCTGTATTTCCTATGGCACCATGGATTAAACAGTTACTGCAGCCAGTGGCCCTGAAGCTCTGTTCTGGGCTCTGCTTCTCAGTGATAGTAGAGCCATCATCCATAACTGAAACTCCACACTAAAGCAAAACAAAAGAATAAGGGTACTGATCTCATTTGTAAAAGACTATAAGCAACTGAAAAAAACCACTGTGTGAAACTCTTATATTCTTGAATATGATAGAGCTGTTTAATAGGAATAGCATTAGCAGGATTAGGAGTAAGTGGCATATGCTGACAGTTTCCTGTTGTAGTTTTTCCAGTTTTCTTTTAGCTGTGTGCTCCAAAAAATAAACATACTAAGTAGAAGAGATTCAGCTTTTGGAGAGAAGAGAGGATTTGAAGCTGTCTTGCCCAATGTTCACTGATATGTTTTTCTCGGTATTCTTTAAAGACAGGGTGGGTAGGGAGGAGCTGGTGACAGAATCTGTTTAGACTTCCAACAGTCAAAACCTTTGAGGAGGTCATCTGCAATGATTAACAGTGTTGTACCATGGGAAAATTGGAATGAGGGAGAGATACCCCCATACACCAGAAGCTGGGTAGCTGAAAAGTGTTCATCATAGGATCTGACTCAACTCAATTTTTAAAGCAAAGGAGAAAGAAGATGAAAAAGAAGTTCCTGGATTGAGAGAGAAAATAAAAGCTGATATCCTATCATAACAGATGGGCTAGGAAATTTCAGATACCAAAAGCCAGGCAGCCATACCAAAAGGCAATAGAGGACCTGGGAGAAATACAGGTTCCTCCATTTTTTCTGAATGATTGACCAGGGCACATGGGAGCCCAGCCCATCAGCTGTACATGTGTGCTGGCTGGGGAGAGTATCAGCAAGGATCAGTGAGAGGCTCAGAGGTTGTGTTTCACGGAGCAGGGATGAATCTGTTGTCAGTGCTGTGTGATCACTGTGCACTTGCCTGGACTATTCCTCACATTCCTGGTCCACACTAGCAGAGGAACCACAGTGTCACCCTACCTTAAGCAGTACCATGGGCATTTCCCTTCCACTGCCTGTGTTACCTGAGGTGCATTTCTATCTTGACAGAATGGAGACTTCCCTTGTTCCCAGGCAGACCTTCCTGCCTAGTACCAATGACTAGGAAGAGCTTCCTTCCATGTGCCTACTTTGTCCTTAAGAGGGACCTTGATACACCCCCAACAAAAGGCATCAAGCTTTGAGGTAGTGTGGGTTTCTAAATTTCCTTCCCTCTTCTCTATTGCAGCAACACAGATGTTCACACTGTGGCGTCCCTCCTGAAGCTTTACCTTCGAGAGCTGCCAGAGCCTGTCATCCCCTTTGCCAAATACGAAGACTTTCTTTCTTGTGGACAGCTACTCTCAAAAGATGAGGGAGAGGTCAGTGATCCTTCTAATCTGCCTCCTGAGAGGATGTTCCCAAGAATCAATGTAGGTTTTTTCCTCATCTCTTCGAACTTCATTTAAATTAATGAAGTCCCCGGGAACCTTTCCCTGAATTTTCCTGAAGCTGTGAATGGGGTGCTGTTATCACAGGCTGCTGCTTTAAAAAAAAAAAGTCAGTCTTGTAACCTAGTGCTTCTTTCTTGTGTAGCATAATTGGCAAGAGATGCAAGGTAGGAGGAAATCTGGGTTCCTTTCCCAGCTTTACTCTTCACTCGCTAATAAGCTGTATGGAGTGACTCCCTTTGTCTGTGTTTTCCATTTTATATATCAGAAGAGTATATTCTCCTTCTGGAAGATTTTGGTGGATGAGGCATTGATCAGTGCAATGGTCTTTGTATTTCTTAGAGGAAAGGCACTATGAGAAGGCAGTCTATGATATTATCCTAGAATGGGGGGGAAATAATGCTATGAATACTTTGCCAGAATCTTCTTATGTTGTTCTTCTCTTTGGTTTCCAGGCAAGGGGAAGGGCTGACAAAAACTACCAAGTCTGTGGCAGTCATGGAACAGGATCATTTACAATATGTTTGATCGATCTGTTTCATCCATATTGTGGTGCTCCCTTAGCTTTTTGCAGATTGCAAAGCCACGTTAGATCTGGTCTGACGTGGGTGCCACCTTCTGGGACAGAAACTTAAAGAGGTTGTTACTTGTTTCTTTTCTTTGCTAAAAAGCAAAGGCCTGAGGGCTTGTAAGTTGTGGTCCACAGTTCTGTCCCTTTTCTGTGTGTGGTCTTGTCTTTGTCTCCGGTGGAATTTGTAAAAACTGTTCCTCACTGTGAGTCTGGGGTTCACTTTCAGTTCAAGTGGCAGAAGGCTCTGTGGAGATTGCCCTTTATGATGCCCACAGGAAGATGCTTCTCTGCATGCATCAAATGTATCATACATGGCAATACAAGTTTTTTACAGTTAAAAGGCAAATAATACTCAAATAACGTAATCTCTAGTCAACTGTGAGAAAGCAAATTTCTGTGCATGACACAGCATGTTACCACATGTGGATATGTACTTGCATTGTGGACACAGCCACATCAGGGTGCCAGTGCACTAGTGTTGTATTTTAGTAGGTAGAGGCGTGCTTCTACTCCCTCCAAAACTTGTACATTTTCTGCCTTATCCTTAGTGAACTCAGGCATCTCTGCAGGGTGCTGTGTTACAGACCCCGCAGCGGTTATTTCACAAGAAACTGCAGCATTTCAAAGGCAGTGGAGCTGGTTTGGTTTTGGTCGTAAGATGTGCAGACTGGGAAGTTTTGGATCCATTAAGAACTATTGCACAAGAGTAGAGACACTGCCAAATTGGGCAAACATAATTGTACATCACTGCTCAGCTTATTAGCTACGTTGTTTGCCTGATTTTGTCTGCACAGGCTGCAGCAGTTTGGGAAGCAACATCTGCGTGAGCAAGGTCAGACTCAAATGACTTGTAGGGCAGAATTCTCTTTAGATTAGAAAGGCAATGAGGAGCACTAGGTAGCCAAAATGAGCACTTACAAAATACAGCACTGCTCATAGCACAGAGTTGTTTTGTAAAGGTGCTGTTGTAAACATAAGAAATTTTGGTTTTGTCAGGGAAACCTGGAACCTGAACGTGGGCTGTTTACCTTTTCAGAAAGGAAGGTGGAGTGCACACAGCAGGGGTGGAGAGGCTGTACGTGCACAGTAGCACGTGGAGCAGGATGCAGCACAAAGTCATACCTAGCCTATGGGGCCTGACTCGCCTCCCACATGGAAAATCCCCCTGCTCAGAAACGTGGTTTCATCGAAACCATGACTTTTAGCACATAATGGTAAGCAGGGAATTTAAAAATCAAACGTTTTATTTTTTAAACGTATTTTGAAACAAAATGTAATTGTACTGGTTTAATTTGAAGTACTGTTTTCTTTTAATTTGTCACCTGAAAGTTTTGAATGAGAGTTTTGGACTCTTAGTATAATTTTTATTTTGTATGGCCACCCTCACCTCACACCCAAAAAAGGAGAATTGCCTACAGCAAAATAGCCTTTCTGATGATTTTGTGGGACCTCATGCTGCTGCACTGGGACTGTGGATAGGAATTATTGTGGTGATTATTAGCCTAGTTCCAGTACTGGCCAAAATTTTTATTCAAATTGCTTTTCATCTTCATTCTGTGCCCAGCTGATCTCTGGTGTTTGAACGCAAACAGAAAAGATTTGATTCTGATCCCAACTGATTGGGAGGAGGGTTTGAAAATTTAGAGCAAGAGGGATCTTCAAAAGCCTAGAAACTCATTTGAGTCTGAGCTGCCTTTACATGGTGGCATTTTAGCCTTCACTGCTGCCTGTACACTAGAGATGCACACAGCAGTTCAGTGGATTGAACACAGGGATTCAAGTTTTTTTTTTAAAGAGGCATCTGAATTTTTTATGAACATCTAAAGTGTTGCTAGTTTTCCAGCCAAAGTAGAAGCTCTGAATTGGTGCTGATCTGTTACACATGTTGCAAAATCCTTGGGTTTAGGATCGTTCATTGGAAAGCAGCATTTTCAAGGAGGTAAGAGTTATTTCTGCAAAATCCCATGATAAATAACGGTACAGTGCTTCTGTTGCTAGCTGGGCTGCAGACATTGGCAATGATCAGTGCTGTTTGTTACTACAGGGGTTTCAAGTTTGAGTTTTCCTCTGGGCTGTCACTATGGTGTTCCTAGGCTAAGCCTCTGCCTTGGTCAGGCCTTGGTGAGGACAAATCAGGCAGAGCTGATACATGCTGCACTAGGAGAGAGAGCTTTTTTTTATCTGTCAGGTGTTTGTACTTTGATGAATATAAAGATGCTGTCTGTGTAATACGTGCCTGAGATTCCTTGTGACAAAGCATGGAATGTAAATTCTTAGAACCCTTTTTTCTTTCAGGTAGCATCTTTTACCTTTAGGTCATGTTTCCTGCTGTTCACAGCTGCCTAACTTTCTGTTCCAAAGTTTTCTCTTACATCCAGTACAGCCAATGGCATTTTAATTCAGAGCACTTGAAATACAGTGCCAAATACCACCCTGATTTCCCTATTTGAAATAAATTGGGTTACGGAGTAAAATTCAAGAGGGAATTAGGTCTGTTAGCTCACCTAGTTCTGGTTCAAACTTGTCACTTGAAAGTTGATTGACCTGAACAACAGACCTTAACCTTCACATCAGTAGCAGCTGTCTTTGGCTGAAAAATTTTTAGGAGTTGAAAAAAGAGGATTGAGATTTTCAGAAGAGACTGGCCTTTTAATGGTGTCTCCATTGCTGTCACCACTAAACAAGCATAGTGTTTAAGCTAACGAATTATAAAGTGGTTGCTGCTTTTAAGAATTTTAAGTTTCAGGTTTTTATTAGAGAACTTTTTTTTTTGTGCTGGGATGTACAGAATAAAAAAGTATCTGTATATTTAAGGCAATAAGGAGGAAGGCGGGACTAGGCAGTGCTCTATGGATCCTTCTGACTTGTCTGGACCAGAGAAATCAGGAATACAAGGAATTGCAAGAGTTTGGCCAACAGAATTCCCTTCATAACAGTCCTTAAAAAATTAAGGAGAGTTTGAAATGAATGTTCAGCTCCACTTTTTTGGAACCATCTCCTTCTGGAATTTCTCCATCATTAGTTTGAAGCTATCACTCTTCCTTAAATGAGCTTTGGTATCTGTTTTTCCACAGAAGGTTTCATTGTGTCCAAAAATAAACAAATCTCCAGGGCAACAGCAGCATTGACAGGAACGAGCAAATGATACTTGGGATTGTGGCAGGACAATAACCTCCTGAGTCAGAGGTTTTCGTTAGATGATTTAAGTAGCTTCGGGGGTTTAAGTCATTCCTTCATCTGATGTGTCATCTTACATTTTAATGTAAAGACAGAAATTTAGTGAGGAAGTATGTTCCAGGTCAGAATGACTGCAAATGGAAGTATGTCATTAAAAAGGAGGCAGCTGAATTGGACTCGTTTAGCTTTTTCAAGAAAAAACTTTCCTCTGCTCAAATGAGCATTATTGCAATGCATTTATACTGCACTCATAGGCAAAGGCACATCTGCTGATACCAATGCCAGTGGGCAGGCTTTAAAGGCTGGCAGGCCTCACTAAATGAAGATTTCTATGTCAGCCATTAAAGTTTACAGGAGGATTTCCACTGAGAACTGAATAGAGTTCTGGACACTGGGTTTTTGGTAAGGCACAACACACTGGATGCCACCTCTTCTAAAGGAAAGCCTTTGGGTTACCATCTGTTGTTCAGCATTTGGCTGTGAAAAGAGGACTCTGGAGTCCTAAAGGAACGTCACTTTGCAGCATTTACATTAATAGCTGTGTTTCTTGTTTTTCCTGTCCCTCAGGGTACCCAGGAACTGGTTAAACAGGTGAAGAATTTGCCCCAAGCCAACTACAACCTCCTCAAATACATATGCAAGTAAGTGAAATTAATTAACACTTGGAAAAGTCTCTTAAGTTTTGTGAGGCTGTCTTATATGCAAATAATATACTCTGAAAGTATGAATATTCGAAAACCACTTAAGTGTAAGTTACAACTCCTTTAAAAAACGTGGAGGTGGATTCAGCCTGCTTGAAGGAAGCTCTTGGTTTATTCAAGAGGATCAGGCAAGCAAATTGCTGCCACCTACAGCCTTGGCAGCAGGTATGAATGATACTAATACATTATATTGTTTATTTCAGAAGCACCTACAGATCACTAAAGGTAGACACTTATTCCAGATGCTGCACACTTGGAAGATTTATGACACAAGCTGAGTAGCAGATGCAGTCAGAATAGCCAGTCTGGCATTTGCTGTGGGTTGGAAGTGGGGTTAGTAGTGGCTTCCTCTTGGATCACCAGGGACCCCAGAGCCTTGTCTCCTTTCATCTCTGCTGATTTTCCCAGTTTTTGGGCTGCATCTTTATCTGGGGATTGGAAGGAGATGATTTTTGAAGGCTACTTCCAATTCCAACCATTCTATGGTTCTGTGATCTGCATTTTGTTAGATTCAAGCCAAGCCACAAAGCTCTTTCCACAGGCTGCTAGTTCTCGGACAAGGAGATGACTTATTACTTCTGTTATATCTGTAAGTGAAAATTCCCCAAAGTCAATCCATGTAAATTGAGGATTCCTATAAAAAATGCAAAAATCTGTCCTTTCAGACCCAGTAGTAGGCTGAGTCACTGCTAGGTGGCAGAAAACATCCTGTCTTCTTGGTTCATACACCGGGAGGGATCTAGGGTTACACTGAGCTACAGTAGTTCCTCAAATCATTTCAGGTGTCAGGGTTGTATGAAAACAGGACAAAACTGAATGCTCATAGTCTGAGAAGTGACTTTCTTATTAATTCCCTCCTCCTTTGATTTTTCTGGGGGGGTTTTTCAAGGTTCCTTGATGAAGTTCAAGCTCATTCCAGCATTAACAAGATGAGTGTCCAGAACCTGGCTACAGTATTTGGACCAAACATACTGCGGCCCAAAATGGAGGATCCAGTGACCATGATGGAAGGTAGGTGCTGTTCTGGGGGATGGCACAGCAGCTGTAGTTTGGAGCTGTAAGTGAAAGCCATACATTCCTTGGTAGCTGTATCAGTTTCCTGCACAGTCAGAGAAAGTCAAGCCATCCCTTTCAGGGCCTGTGAGGGGTATTCCAGTTGGCATCTTATCCCACCCATCACTGGACTGGGAGTGTCTCTCCTCTCCACCATGTGGAGATGCCTCCACACCCCTTAAACTCTTTTTGAACCTACTGCTAAAATGAAAGCTCAGCTGTGCCACTGTGGCTACAACTAGAAGTGTCTAAGAAGTGTTGTCTTCTAAGGAGACTGTATGGATCAAAACTTCACAAAATCAAAAATGAAAGAGTTGAAAATCAGTTAATTTTGTATGTAAAAAATCTGAAGCTTTAAAATTATTTGCTACCATATGAATCAAGCAAGCTGACCTTAGGGCTGGGATACAGCTCTTCTCCCATGTTGCACTGAAACACATCTACTGTGGTGCAAGTTTTAGCAAGGTTTTTGCATAAAGTTTTGTAGGATTTTGGCAAGCCTGCAAAAAGAATTGATTAATTAATTAGGCACAGATGGAGATGCTGTGCCCAGGATGCCTGAACTTGGCTCTGGTTCTGCTCCCTAGCTGTAGAGGACAGCTGACATGGTGTTTTGTGTGATGTATATCCTTCACAGAAGGTCAGTGTTGTCATGCCTTAACAGCAGCAGTGCCTTGAGCTCTTCACTGGTCATGTGCAGATGTGTCTCCCACAATGGCAACTCACTGTAAGGCAGCAGGACAGCTTCAGAGCATGACCTGACGTATTATAGTAGTTTAGAGACTCAAAGCCTACCAGAGATGTGGGCCATATTATTAAGGGTAAATTTGATACCTTCCCCTGGCTGTGCAGAAGGTACAAAAGTCGGGGAGGAGCAGGGAGTGCGGGAGCAGTGCTTGTTATTCACTGGTGAAGGTGGGGACAGCTGTAAGCAGCCCGTGTGCGATGCTGGCACTTCCCCTAGTGGCCACCGGGCCAGCGCTGGTGCAGCCTTGGCCAGCAGCTGCTCTCTGCTCTCTCTGCTCAGCCGGCACAGGCGATGAGTTTGGGTTCAGACCAGCTCAGGCATTTCATTCTGCAGCTCCTCCGATGGCAGAGGTGTCTGTACTGTGTGTAGGTGCACATGTGCAGGTGCTGGGGTCTCTCCTCATCATCCTGTAAAAACACTACAGTGATCTGACCCAGAATTCTGTATTGTCACAGGTCTGAACTGTAAAAAATTGGGATATGTAGGCTGGATTTTTAGACTTAACAATTATACTCATAACTGAGTATAATTTTATTTTAGTTGAGAATTTAGTTGAGGTTGGTTAGATAAAAGTAACAGAGAAGTGGAAAGACTAATTTTTTTTTTTTTTAGCTTCAGGGTAGTTTGAATCTCCTAAATAAACTGATAATGAGATCTTAACAAAAAGCACTCTAATTGTGTCTCTCTTCAAATTTAACCCATGCATTTCAAATAGAAATACCTGAAGTTTTACAGCTAAATTGTTAGGAATGCCCTTATCTTCAAGACATTTAGTTCTCTTCCTGCATTCACAGGCATAAAATATAAGTGGTAGGTGAGCTAAGTACATCTTGCTATTAGGTCAAAAACTCATCAATAAAATCAGGTTCTTGCCTTGAACCCTGAGCATGTTTGCCTTACTCTCTTTCAGGCAATACTTAAAAATAGAATTGCTTACTCACCCTTCTAAAGGTTTTCCTCTTTTGTAGGAAGTGCTTTGTACTAGGTTTGGTAAGTGATAGTCTCTATTAGTTCATAATGGTGTGCTCCACTCCTGGAAGACAGTGGCAGCACATTTCTGTGGATTTAAATAACTGTGAGCACTTTCTGCACATGGTGTACCCCCTCTGCAAGTGCATGTATAATGCAGATGTTATTCTTCCTGCAAGTTTCTCTAGACGCTGAGTGCAGCAGAAGGCCTGACATGAAATCCGTAGTTTTTCAATAATAGTTCTGGGCTGCTCAGACCAAGAAACTGGGTGCAGTCTAGTCATGCAAACAGGCTGGGGTGAGTCACAGAGGTCTTTCATGTCTCCTCACCTGCTTGCCTTTGTTTTCCACCCACAGGCACCTCACTAGTTCAGCACCTGATGACAGTGCTGATAAGTGAGCAGGGCCGGATCTTTGCTGTTCCTCAGGCGGATGTGCCAGGGAGCCAGCTGGAAATCAGACCAATGCGCCAGCGCAGCACTGTCGAGTGGATCTCCGAGGAGGACGGGGAGGACAGCAGGTCACAGAGCAGCGCTGCCAGCCCCACTGATTTGCCTTCTGGCAATGCTATGGCTCTAGAGGCCACTCCAGGACCTGCAGTGAAAATCACTCCTCCAGAGCACAGTGGAAAATCGTCTCAGCCTGCCACGAGCCCCAGTAAAAGAGTGCAGACGCTGCCTCCATGGAAATATTCCTTCCGCCAGCAGGGAGCACGGTCTGTGAGTCCAAAGCTGGGCAGCTCATCCTTAGATATCCCCAACCTCTCCTCCAGTGGGAACTGGTTGATGAACGGCCTGTACTCCCTCCGAGGCCATCGCCGCACAGTCTCTGGGGAACGAGTGAAAGACTCGTGTTCCTCCCAGAGACTCTCCACTTATGACAATGTCCCTTCATCCAGCCTGTCCCTCAGCACACACAGCATGGCCAGCACCACCTGGTCTACATCATCCTGTGAGATCTCTGTGATGGACTCGGTGAGCAGCTGCCCAGCCTGCCGGGCCAGTGACTCTTCTGCTTTGAGCTCCCTAAAAACCGAGTGGGTAACTCAGGGCTCGCTGTCCCAAAGCGAGGTCAAGACTGCAGATCTGGAGAACAGCATGGACAGGTTTGAAGCCTGCAGCAGCAGCAGCAGCGAACAGAGTGACCCGGCTGCATCTTCTCGAGACTCTGTCCAATGCTCCAGGGCCTTACAGAGCTTGGTGGTGGAGCTAAAGACAGAGCTGAGCAAACAGAGGACTGAGTATGAGACTAGTATCAAAAGGTAATGTCATCTGCAGGGGGCACAAGGAAGTCGTCTGTCAACATTCTCCCCTGTCTGAACATGGGTGTGGGCTACCAAGGGTACCAGGCTCTCAGCCCTGAAGTTTGGGGTTGGGGGACAGCAGATTTGGTTCTACATTTTCCTTGCTGCTCTCTGAATCCAGCTTTTCTTTCTTTGATTTAAGAGAGCATCAAAAAGAAAACAAAGGGGATTTCTGTGACACAGGGAAATCCAATACTTCATATTCTGTGTGTTCACTGTAAATGAGAACTGCACAGGTAATGCCAAAGTCTGCTCTTAGTGTCCTCAGAGAAATAACAAAGCAAACATCTTGTAGGGAGGAATTGGGACCCAGGATGGTCAGGCCTCAACAAGGATGATTTGTGCAGGTGCTGATACTTGTACCAGAGCAGTCTGAAACTGAGGGCTTCTTGTTCTTTTCCCAACACCAGCATTCTTGAGGAAACTGCTCTTAATTATTTTCCACAGGTTTTTTGGGGGTGGTGGTGTTGGGACTGTATCTCTGTTACAATGTTTTGAGCAGCCCTTTTGTGTTGAACTTCTAGAAACCTCACTTTTGGTATCTAATGTAGAAGAGTGGTCCTTGGCTGATGGGGCAGCCTAGCCTGGAGGAGCAGTGTGAACTGTGTCATTTGCCAATGGTGTTTCCTTGCACAACTGCTGGTGCTGTACTTTCCATCTGAGCTCAGAAAAATTCCTTTCAGCTTTCAGGAGAGCTGTGCGTAGGGCTGGGGCTGTAGGAAGTATTAATAACAAGGGAGTCATTAATTTGTCGGAGTATATTAGGTTTTATGAGTGTATGTGATAATAGAAAGACTTTTAGGAAAGCATTCAGGGGAAATAGGCACATGAAATATTGATGCTTAAAGGAATAAGATATATTTTAATATACAGCCAAGTGCAAAATTGCGCACCATATTGTAGAACATGCTGCTCTGTAGCACCAGTACTCTGCACTGAAGGAGGGCTGTAGTCCCATTTCTTACAAAGACTTGAGTTCTCAGGGTTTGGGGTTTTTTTGTGTTAAGGTGTTGCTATTATACTCCTTTAATTATTAAAACTCAGATTGGAAATTGAGGTATGAAAATGCTGCCAGTCTCCCAAACATGGTACCAAAAGCACATAAGACTGTTGGGATAGCACAACTTTAGGCTGCGTTTTTTGGCACTTTTCTCGTTAAGGTAGTTTCTCAAAAATGTATCTGAACTGTGATCTCTTCCCACGGGCCAGTTGTTAAGGTAGGAATTCCTCTTGCTATCTTCATGCTTTATTTTATGATTTCCTCTGGTGGTGGCTTGCCAGCCTCTTCTGCCTCTTGCACTGTGCTGCCTTGGTGTGTGGAGCTGGAAGGAGAATCAGGATGTACAGCAGTTCCAGTTCCCACCTAACATCCCAGAGTGGGAGAAAAGTCGCACCTTGTTGTGTTCAAGGTGTAAGAGCTTATGAAACACCAGCAGTTGCTAGCATGGGATGTTGGGAAGGGTCTGTGAATGAGGGTGGAAGTTCATGACTTACATGGTTTGTTTTTTATGATGCACTGCTGATACAGAATGGGAGGGAGGTGAGGGTATGTGCCTTACATTTAATTGTGCAGAGCTGCCCTGGCAAGCCTTGTTGCAGGGATACAGGTTAATAAACAGAAATACCAGGCTGCAGAACCTGGAAATGTGTAGCTACACATTCTTGCCTGCTGCCTGGAGGAAGATATGGTTTTCCACCTTTTATCAGTAAAACAGTTCCAATGGGCCTTAGGCTGCTGACATCAGGAGCATCCAGGAAGACCTGTTCTCCATTCCAGCTGTTGAGCTGCTTCAGCTCCAACACCTGCCTTTCCCCTGCAGCTGGACAGGACAGAGAGCACTGTGGCTCAAGGGGAGAACTCTTAAATTGGCCAGGTCTCACAGGGCACTGTAACTGAGAGGAAAATGCTTAATGAACTAAAGAGTTTCATAAAACCAGTGCAATCACTGCCTTTTTGTATTAAACAGGATGACTCCAGTTGTTTGGGCTTACAGCCTGAAGGACTGTGCTGTCAAGTCTAAGAATTTCAAGCCAAGTTTTTCAGCTCTCAAATATTTTGCAGTGTTTTTACTACATCTGCAAAACTTTATAGGTGCAAAAGTATGTTCCTTTTCCAACTGCATGGAAGTCTGCTACTATGGAAAGACAGGAGCTAACTAGCAAAGAAGGGAGGCTGCTTAGCACAAAAGATTTAGGCTGCCTCACCAGCTTTATTTTATTGAAGATAATTTACCCCTGAAATTGTACATGTGCTTGTGTGGTTTGCAGAACTGTGTGTATCTAGCAGGACAGATTTTAATGAAAGAATATGAGTTTTTTTCTTGGCACGTACATAAGTGAAGGGAAAGCAGAGTGAGTACCTGCCTGGGGCAGAGGTAAGGAACACTTGCTGATGGAAAAGCTGTTATTTCTCATCAATTGCCCATTTTCTCTCTCTTAGTCAGAGGGAGGCAAGTTTTATGGCCTTCCTGTAACCACTCTGTTCCCAAGCATTTCTCCCTCAAGGTTAATATAATTACCAGACATTCTCTGTTGAGTTTCAGTAATTCATGTTTACCACCTGGCACACTTAAGAAAATGTAAGCATTTGGAGAGGACTGTTATGAATGTAGAAATGCTGAGTACTGTGACCCTGAGTAATTCAGTCCTGAATTAGCAGTTCAGGCTGCTGTAGCTGACCCCTAAACTTATTGGTAGAAAATGTAGTTGGCAGCTTAGAGCTGTTACATGTGTGGGGGGAAGCATCCCAGCTTCAGAAGTGTCATATTCCAGCTGACACTGGCTGGATATAAAGGTCTGCCTTCATTCACAGGGCTGCTTTTTGCTGGACTTGGTGCAGGCCAGTGCACCTGTGACTTTGATTCATTGTGAAAACTGTGACAATAATCAAACTGCCATCTTTAACTGTATGTAAAGGAACAGAAAGGAAAAGTTTAAGGTGATGCATTGCCTCTTTGTCATGAAGTGGAATTCAGGCCCTTCTGGGATTGCCCAAGGCCCTCTTTTTTTCATTTTTTGTTTTGTTATGAGGCAGTAGTGTGGCCTTCTTGATAATTAGTTACCTTGACTAAAAATAACCTGATCACAGTTCCACTGGGATGCCACACCCCAGCTTCAAAGTTGAGTGTTGGACTGATCAAGGAGAGATGGGGGTGGTTTTGTGCTGGAATTTTAAAAGGTTGTCTTTATTTTGTTTAAATGAGGAGCATCTTTCATTGTAAAAGTCTAATTTTTAAATTAACATTCCAGTAATCAGCAATTCCTATCTGAAAATATTCCTTCCTCAGTATTAATGCCACTATTTGGTCTTGTGATTGGGAAACACAAGGGGGATAACAGCAAGTGCTGTGCCTTCTGTGCTTCTTTGAATCACAAAACTATGAACTTTGTTCTTTGACCTCCTGAGTGAAAAGCTCTGAATTTTGCTACAGAACTTTGTGCCCAGATACATTTAAGAACTGTTCTTCTGATTCTTCCTCATATGAAAGACTGGGTTTCATAAAATCTTGTACCCTACCCCTATGTCAGGGATAAACTTCACAGAAAATACCATCAAATGGATGGTGAGGAAGGACTGTGACCTCATTCCTATCTGATCCCTGAAGATGTTCCTCTGTACTGGATATCCATATAGGGAAACACAGTATCCCTGTATGGATAAAGATTATTTTGGAATTATATACTTGAACTCTGCCTAAGTGAGGAGTTAAGGAGTTAATGAATCTCCTTAGGCAAGGAGTCTGGTGCTGGGAAGTAAGCATTATTTTCTAAGATCTGAGCATTTTTCTCAGGACGCAAATAAAGCAAGCTCTGCCCTAAATTGAACAGCAATGAAATAGCATTTAGTTCTCTCCTTTAAAACTTCCTCTTAGAATATGTTAAATTTAAGTTGTTCCTCTTAGAGTTTTTATAGTTATCTGCTGTATTTATCCAGCCACTTTAAAAAGCCTTTTTTTTTTTTTTTTTCCTCTCTGTTGGTTTTAAGAATTGAAGAAACAAGTGCAGACCTGAGGAACCAAGTGGTTAGGTTAGAAGAAGAACTGGACCAAGAACGAAAGAAATACAACATGCTGGAGATAAAGCTGAGGAATTCTGAACGTGCTCGTGAAGATGCTGAGAAGAGAAATTACCTCCTGCAGAAGGAAATGGAAGAATTTTTTTCAACATTAGGATGTTTAACTGTTGGGAGTCAAAGTGCTAAAGTCCCCAAGTAGAACAAGTACAGAAAATCCTGTTCCTGACAAAATGAGTGAAAATGAATATTTTGTTCTGGTATACTCATGTATCATGAGTAATTCTATAGTGATTGTGCTCTCAGTGACACTTGCCCTGTTGTCTTTACATGTCCTATAGTATTTGGGCCAGCTGGGAAAGACTGCTGACAATAAAGCTTGAAAATTTAGTGTCAGATTGCCAAGAAAGAGTGGGTCCCCCCTGTATCCACAGAACAATAAGATACTCTTCTCCAGAGTGTCCTGCTGCCATCTTTGGACTCAGCTGCGCCATCCTTTTGCTGGCTCAAGGACAGTGGCAGGTCCTGCAGGGTGGGTGGATGGCCAGAACCAACAGACAAGCTGAGCCTGGAGCTGAGGGATTCCTGCTCTTGTCCTTGGGAAGGGGGCAGTTCCAGCCTGTCACCACAGCCAGGACGTTTGCCAGACGGATTTAATGAGGTGGTTTTCACCCCACTTCCTCCATAAAGTTTATTCAAATTTCTCATTCCTAGAGTGGTATTATTTTATGAAGATATTGTGAAAACAAGGTCTGCCAACATGCTGAAGATACCAAAATCTTGACAATTCACTAAAATTGTCCCTTACCCACCCAATGGTTTCAGTGTTTCAGAAAAATGCAGCTTTACATTAAATTGTGATTAATAATCAGATTGGCTACACAAACTCTGTGGAACTTTAAATATGCACATTTTGCCTTAGGTATCTGAAGATTTTCTGAGCCAAAAGTAGAGCAGTATTAGCTGCAAGAAAAAAAAAAATCTCCTGAGTTGATATATGTATTAAGGCAGAAGATGGAAGAGTCTTATCATCAAAACACATCTAAACTTTAATAGCAAAACTTATGGTAAGAGGAATTAGTGCAATTGGGGTGGGAGTTGTCAGGGTGGTAAAGGGGGGAGGGTGGGGATCTTTCTTTAACCTTTCCTGCATAATGTACACTTACCTCCCTTGTAACATTTCTCATTACACCAGCTGATATTTTTGTTGTTAGTTCTTACAGGGATATGAGGGGACAGGAAGAATACTGCAAACAACCCATCATCCCAAGTTCCTTATTTCTGCTAAGGAAAAATCATTAGAATGAAGCTGTAAGTTCTGGTAATTTGCTGCAGGGGCTGACTTCCCTTCCAAGTGATTTCAAGAAGTTCTGCATAGCATTTGTAACACCCTGAGCCATGCAGAGCCTGCACACAGAAAATTGTTTCACCAGATTCAGCTTGAATTTCACCTGCGAGCCCAGCACCGTTCACTTTGTCTTGGCACTCTGTCTTTGACATCCTGAGGTAGCTTGGGAGTCTCTAAGGAGAAAGAATTTTAATAAAAAGTGCCACAACAACATGAACTGGCTAAAGGGAAAGTATAGACTGTAACGAAGAAGATTGCTTTATTTTAAGTATTCTGAAAAAGTGTCCTGAATCTCATTTCTTAATAGAGAAGACTATGACTCACTGTCTGGAAATAACCTTAGAATGGGCGTTTTTCATACCAGGAGATAGTATATCTTTCACTATTGACTTTCTCTTCATCATCTCACAGATATCCAGGTATTTCAGTATTTAAAACATCTAGCTGTTAACTTGTTTCTACTACACTGTAACACTTCTCCTTCCTATAGAAATGTAAAAAATGTGAACCATTTAAAGTGAACAAAAGGCAGAATTTTAACCTAATCTTCCCTGGATAAGAAATGTCAAGCAAGGTAACACAGTCATGTGGATTGGTTCATTCAGTTATTTCAAAACCTTTTTCCTACTTCCCAGGCTCTCCAGCTGCCCTGTATTCCTTGCTGCCCCGGCATGAGGCAGGTACCTGCATGTTCAGCAGCAGCTGCCTGCCACCTGCAGGCATGAGCACCATCCCCATCTTTTTTTCCCACCTCTGCCTTGAATTCATGACCAATGGTCACAAGTTACCCTTTAAGGAATAACATTAAAAAATTTAAATTTAAATGCCATTTAAAACAGCAGCATCAGATGTATAATGTGAGAGAGAAGCAGTAACAGTGACTGAGCTGGAAGAGCAAGCAGTGTGGCAGGTAGCTGGAGGTACAAGGTGAGTCATCACAAAATAAACCTTAATATTGGAGGGTGGTCTAATGGTTGTTAGAACACCAGGACTGATAGAAAGCAACATTCAATCCCCGTGCTAGTAGCAAATAGGGTATTTTAATGTCTTATTTCTACCCAAAACATAGAAGCCTTTCACTGTATCCATCCTAACAGCCCACACCTCCCTTACACTAGTTATATTGCATTATCTCCTGTATGTGTCCAGTGCAGACTGCTCCCTTTAGTTCACACCACAAGCTCAAGAGAGTTAACCAGCAGTCCTGGTCACTGCTTGTCTGGTGTGTCTGGTGTTTAGTCTCCCAGTCAGCAGGGCTCAGTTCTTAGGTATCTAACCTTAGGTAACTGCTAACAAACCCACCTATGCCAAACTTGCAGATCCAGGATAGGATCATGAGATCTATAACACTACATAATGTGGTATCCAAGATAATTTTTTTTTTTTTTAATATACAAAGAAACTCTATCCACTCAAAATGAGAAGTGAAACAAACCAGTTCCGTACTGGTTGTTGTACTCCAGCAACATCTATGGCTCTTGTTCATGAGGAATAAATTTCAGCTGCTTTTGAAGATAAGCCACTGCAGTAAATAAAACTGGCAAGAATCTGCAAACGACCCAGTTCACACTAAAATGCACTACAGTGGGATGTTAACCTCGAGTGCAGCAACAGGACCATAATGGTAAATTCCTGACATGGGCAATTATGCAAGAAACAACATGCACTTGTACACAGCTTTGAAGAACACTATGCCTTTATGTGAGGAAGATGATACACCCTTTCCTACCTTTCCTGTTTCCATACTCTTCCCCATCAATGCATTTCCCCACAGCAAGCACTGGAGACTACTCCTTATTTTGCAGACCTTTCACTTGTAACAGTCCCTGATTTAAATGTCAGCTTTCTTAGCAAGTGTTTGTCTGTTTATTATTAATTAAACATGACAGAAGGGTCCTGGAAGAGATAAATTTCTATCACAGCTTCACTTGTGCCATCTTCCCAGCCTGGAATATCCCTTCCAGTATTACACAGGCAAAAAAACCCCCAAAAAAAACAAACAATAAAAATTTTCCAGTGAAAAAACTCCCCAACATATGCTTTAAAAAAAAACCAAAACAGCGACATTTCAGAATAACGAAGAAAACTTTGGTAGGTCATGGCATTTCTAACACAAAAAGGAGCATGAATTAATAGCTTAATGACTCATCTACATTCACAAGAGAGTTCCACTGAAGCCAAAAGCATCGTGGAGTGTTTCAGTCCTAAGCCACCGACAAATCCTGGGCAGAGCAACGACTCTCTCTGGCCTTGCTCTGTAATAACATTATCACAGGAAATTTGCTGCACTTTATACTGAAAGATGCAAACAAAGAAGAGCATTTCTGAGTCCCCCACCACATTCCTAGAAGAGCATCCCACAAATTGGTGGCCCAGATAAACAAAGCTGGCTGCACTGTGGTCACAGTCCCTTTCCCTTGAAACTGGACACACAGGCACCACCAGCACAGCTCAAGGGCAGCTGCAGTTGTTAAGGAAGCACTGAAACCCTGCTGGAAGTGACTTATGTTGGGACTTACCTGTGAGAGAAGTGCCAGTGCAATGGCTGGTCCAGGCATCCAAGTCAGCTCTCCAGAAGCCAGATCCTTCAGGCTTCTGCAAGATGCAGTGTTGAGAGATTCTCCCTTACACTAGGCAGCCCAAGGCTCCCCTCTTTCAGCAGCATGGGCTCTCAGCAGCTGTATTTCCAGGAATTAAGGTGGCTGCAGCTGGCAGCAAGGAAGCAATAATGGATTCCCACTGGTCACAAAGACCCTGAATGCTGTTAACAGCCTATGACACATCCAAAGTCCATGGGAATGAAGAAATGGAAAAAAACATGTCACTTTGCCCACAAGTGAGCTTACAAACAAGAGTACCATTAAAAAACAGATAAATCCTCAGGAAGGACTCTCACTAATAAGATTTCAAGTGCAGCCCTGTTATGCAATCCATACGAAATCCATCACAGCCTGGCAAGGAAACATTAAATGCATGGTGGTCAAACTTTTTTTTTTCTTTTTTATTTAAAATATCATTATAACCAACTGACATACTAGATAACAATGTATACATTCCAGTGGTGCACATGTAATGACCTATGGCATGAATGAGTTAAAAAAACCCCACAATGTTCTCAGTAATGCCCACCAACAGCTTATTTGGAGGAAATAAAGGAAAAGCAGAAAAAGGTATCAAATGTGGGGAATAAAAAAAAAAAAGATTTCCCCAGTATTTTTAATGGTGTATCTTCCCCTTCATATTTCTTGGGACATAATAAAATTAAGAATATACTTCAAGAAGGGCAGAAGGAATGATCACAATAATTTGGGTGGGATTTTTTTGTCAACTTTAGTAATAAAAGTTAAAGAACTCTCAAAAATAGACTAGATATTGGGCCTACAAAAGTAATTCATCTGTATGCAAAGCTTACCAAGAATTATTCCTTTTGTAAAATGTAAAGGATGAGCTGACATTACTAGTAAGCTATTTTTACCCTACAAAACCAGACTACAATAATAAAATCACCAATTGACATCTAACACAATAATCTAGATGTACATTACTGTACACAGGCTATATATATATTACACATGAACATCTTATGTGAAATAGATAAGAAACATACTGATATTGTCTCAACATTGGCCAATAGGTTTTTTTTTTTTCTAAAGGAGGTGTAAATTCACATTCAGTGTAGTTCCAATAGCAAGGGTTAGCTTTGCTTACTTAAGAAACGTAGAAAGTTTGTGTGAGGTAGTTCAAGAAAACCTAGCTTAAATTTTGAACTGCAGAAATAGAAACACAATGTGATCTGATTTTTCACACATTTCTGTGACACAGACATACAAAGAGAAGGCAGTGAGAGAGACCACTTAAAATAATATTATCCAGTGCCCTTAACTAAGAATAAATTAAATTAATTGAAAATTTGGGTAGGCAGTACAGTCTTATCACACTGCTTCAATAAAAACCTCTTTCTAATTCTGCTGAAAAATACAGACAGGCTCTCCTTCAACTGCTCCAAACCACTGACAGGAAAATAAAATGTAACAGTAGGAACAAGCTGCTGCCAAAAGCAAATAAAAACAGATCTAGAAACTGTAATTCACTCCCTTTAGCAGCATGAAAAAGTAAGACCAAGTATAAGCTGAACCTTCTTCTCCCCTTTTGCCCATTATCTTTATCAAGAAACATTTACTGTCATACTCTTCGGATTACTGGCTGGGTAGGACCATCCTCCTGTAGGAGATTTTTGACATTTTCCTTCATGCACTGCTGAGCTGAATGCTCCATCCATCCATCCATCCATCCATCCATCCATCCATCCCCTACAGAGCCCTGGCCCAGGTGCTCAGTGCTGACCCCTCCAGCCCTGGGCAGCAGGGCCCTACTGGCACAGCTTGTGCTGGGGACACAGGACACTCCCACCACACCACTGGTGCTGACGCTATGTCCACCTGGAATTCCTGTCCAGAAAGATGCCGCTGCATCTCACACAGTAAAAGTTCTTCACAGCCAAAAGCCCAAGCTTGGCCAGGACAAAGTGCCACGTGTGCTCAGCTGAGCACTGACCCAGGCTGAGGGTGTTCCACCAGGCAGCTGTGCTTGGGCAGCTGTCTGGCACCAACAAAAGACTTCCCAGCACAGCATCCCAGTACACTCTAAGGGTACTAATTCCCCCCCCACCCCATCTCTATTTCAAGTTCTTGAACAATCTACTTCTACAGAAGGAGTGAACTGCTTTACCCTTGCTGCATGCCACAGCTTTGCCCAGAGAAGGCAGAAATTAATCTTGCTATTACTGCCCAACTTTGAACCTCACCTGAGGTAAGAGATCAGACAGCTCATGGTAATTCAATCCATATCAACTCCCAGTGGATTGGAATGGCCTTAGAAAGTTGCATGCACTTGAGTGAAGCCTGTTGTCTTGAGAAGATTCCAAATCAAAGTCTAAAATAAAACTTAACAATACTTTAAAATTGTACAGTGTATTGTACAGCATATAATCTAACAACAGACAAAGACAGCTGAATTCCAGTTACCCATTTGTTTGCTATCTGTGGCAGTGTACACCTATCTGAAAAAAGTTTATATTTCAACAAATAAAAAGGGAAGTTAAGACTAGGATGCTGTTGTGATAATTTGATTACTGGATATGATTTTGTCTTTGAAATTTGTCATCACTTAATTTGCCTAAAATGCAAGCAACTGAAAAAAAAGCAACAGTCCTGTGAAGATGGTGCCAAAAGTGAACTCTTGGTTTCCACAGGAAAAACTCTGACTCTACTGAAGCAATACCTTTAAGCACAGCTTGCTCACACACTGCAACAGGCTGCAGTGGGCAGTTCCACACATTCACTGACCTAGCCTTGAAAGAAGAAAAGCTCAATTCTCCGCAGCACTTATGAGCTCACTTCAGTTACTATATATTTCGGACACTGGAAAGCAATAGCAAAAATATTAAGTTTCAAAATATTTCAATCATCACTGCAATCCAGTGGGGTCTAAAATAAATTTAAATAGAGACTATATTTACCAATTTATTTTTAACAGCACTGAGAGGCATCAGAAGTTACTTTTGTCAGTCTTAAGTTCATTACACTGTGCTGACCACACTATCACTTGACCCTATATAACAATGGAGAATTTTTGTTTGACAAAAATTTTTGGCTTAATTCACAGCTTAAACTTTGATAAAAAATACAAAATAGACTGTTCCATTGGTCTCTGTTCAACATTTTCTACATTCCAGTGCTAGATGAATCCAAACTTGTCCTGCCTGTTCTGAGATAATATACAATTTGGCAGGATCCTGCAAAAATAATTGCCTTAACAAATGTGGCTCAGGAAGGCAATATTGCAATATTAGATATAAGCGAGGAAAGCAAAATTACATGCACACAGCACTTACCAGCAGTCTAGCCAGGCCAGGAAAACAACTGTGCAGTTTATCAATTTAGTTATCTTTGAGACATTCCTTGCAACCCTGCATGTTTTTTAAAAAGACATATTGGACATTACTATCACTTCTGTTTTTCTAAAACTTACTGTGAAGACAAATTTTCCTCTTTCAGTTAAATCTTCAAAAATATGCTTATTTAACCCAAAAAGCAGAAGGAACCACACTGAAGACTACCAGTCACTCCTGGATGACCTCTGCAGGCCGTTACATTGTTTGCTTATGCTCAGCGCCTGGCAAGACTTCTGTATCTTTTATGCCCATTTTTGTGAGCTTTACTGATTTGAATTCCTTTTCACATTCTAATTCACTACACAAAATATGCATCTACACAAGGCAATCAATTATACAGCCTAGCTTCACTAAAAATCTGCATTTTCCAAAGAAATAAACTCTGAATGATTGTTTAACTCATACATAAACTTAAGTCAGTTATACATAAATCATTCTGTAAATACAAAATGTAAACAGTTAAAATACTTCTGTGAGGAGCAGCACCATCTTACATGACTATTTATTAACTGTTCTATATATCTCAATATCTCTTTTGTTTAAAAAGTGTATTGAAACCTGGAGCTTCGTTGATAAAAACTACTGAATATTTATGACTTAAAATGAACCACTGCTAAGATTTCTGCTACACTGATCTCATGGTGAAATGAAAGAGATAAATATTAATTTATACAGCACTACTTCTCCCCCCTTTGGATGGCATATATTGCTCAATTAATGCATTAGCTACAGAAATCCTGAGGTTCTCCTACCACTTCATGGTTTTTAGCAATCAGTTACTTTTGGTGGAGAAAGAGTAGCTGAAGTTTTGCCCCTATTGCATTCATGTCATTCCCTCTTTGACCCAAAAAGCACTCAAAAAGCACTTGCCTTAGTAGATAAAACTAGTAAGAGCCAGAACTCCCAAGAATCACGTCTCATATGAAAGTATAGTTACAGCATACTCATATTCCCTCTTGTCAGTCTAAACATCCTGGATACACTTCATTTTGTGTGTACAAAAACAGGCTACAAGCTAGAAGTAAACAGTTTATTGGCATTGCAATGTATTATTCATGAAGTATCCTCATGTTTTATGGTGATCACAGGATTTGGCATGCCACAACTCTGCAGAAAACATCACACTATTCTGCTAGGCTGGATATTTCTGCAGCTTTGAAGATATGCTTTGCTTTCTTAAGTTCATAAACCCATTCAGATAATGTTACTTTGCAAAGGTTTTTTTCTGTTTCTCTGAAAAAAAACCTCACTAATTGTTGCTTTTGCTGAAGTATTATAGGCAAGTGGCCAGAATAAAAGAGGATTTTGTTCACTACCCAGCACCGCAGTAGTATGCCTGAAACTACAGCTGGCTGCACTGAATTCTCTCCCCCTCCACCTGGACACAGATGTATGACCAAGCATAAAACTTTGAAGGATATCATGAACAAAACATCTGGAATAAATTCTAATTAAAAAATTGAAAACCTATAAAATCTTAAATAATTCATCATATGGTAATGAACAACATTAACATGTGCTTTGATAAAACAAATCTTACAAATTCAGTAAAAAAAGATCAGCAGCATAATAGTAAAGCAAATATGCAGATTTTAAAACCACAATAAAAATTACCAGGTTTAATATTTTACAGTTAATTACAGCAAAAAAGTGGCTGCTTATAACACAACTTACAGTTTGAAATTACAGCACTTTATGATGAATTCCATTATTATTTTTGAAAAAACACTCAAAAATACCACCAAATTTTAAAAGTGCCCTATTAATGACTAAAAGGACCCCCCTCCCACCCCCCAAAAGACCAAGTAGTCATCTACAGCAACCCAGAGGTCCAGCTGAGGTTTCTAGACTGCTGTCTGTATCAGAGGCCAATGTTGGATCTGTTGACATTGAAGACACATCGTTGACAGATGACGATGAAGATGGGTGTTGAGAGCCATTGATCATTGCTGCACCTGTGCTATGAGAAACAAAACAGCAAATCAGTTGCAGATACAGTTGCACAGTTCAGTACTTGCATTAGTCTGTCTCTTCCTAATGGCTGCTACTTTTCCCTGTTCTGGCACATTTGAAGAGATGTGTCTCAATTCACTGTCAAAATAAATAAAACCCACAACTCTTTAACATGGGGCTTAACAGATGGCGTGTCAGGAACTGAAAGAAATTAAATATCAATTACACAGGGACAACAATATGGGGATTGAACAGATCAATAAAATTATGTCAGCCCCGAATATTCCACTCAAATATACAATGTCTCAATTCAAGTGCCCTATTTTTGAGTTAGGTTACTTTTGTATGTCTTGATGAGCTTTACTCCCTCCTGATCTAAAACTCAGTGGAACCTTGTACTGTGCTTTTATTGTAACCAACCTAAAGGGGCTGGTTGGCCACGTATAACCCCGTTCTTGGTTCTCTCCTCCAGGTCCATGACTTCCTTGTATATCAACTCTGAAAATGCAGAGAAGGGAAAGAAAAAAAATGAGTTTGCAACCCAAAGACTAGATCAATAATACATCTCCCATTAAAATGTCCACTCTAAATTTCATAGGTCTATTACTGTTCAGAATTAGTTTTGAATCACAGATCATAGGCTACACAACAACTGGTAAGCGATAGATAAAAGTACATTCTTTTCTGTTGGAGCTACAGTGGCCTGGGACTCTTGAGAACACACTAGCATTGCTCTAGGGCTCTTTTATTCAGGCTGCTTGGAGACCTGAGGCTAAGCTGAGTCCTAAGGCCCACTCAGTTTTTATCAATGACTTCTTTGGTAAGGGAAACTCAATCAGCACTCTTCAAAGGAAGAGCTAGGAACACTTGAAGACTTGTCCTTCTAAGTCAGCATGACATAGCTCAAGCTCCTGCATCTTTTTCAACTGTAGCAGCTTGTCCAGAAGAGTTACCCTCCCTACAAATGCTGTCCTGTGGACTGCAGAAAGTGACTGAGATGAGCAGGTCTTTAGTTCACTTCAAAGGTTCATCTCCATTGCAGGAAAAGTTTGTGTCCCAACAACTGAGTCTGTGAAGCACTGGTCTGTTCCCCTGACATCCAAGCAGATGAAGTAAATACTATTAGGTTGCTCAGAAGAACTTGAATAACAATAATCACCAGGGCCCAGCATACTCCCAAAAGGCTTATTATACTTTAAAGGCCTTTCTTACCTTTCCACTCTTCTATTGTGTGCTCCCTCTCATCTAACTGCTTATCTGGTATCTTTGGTGGAGGCTGAAAAACAAAACAAACTCATCATAGAGTAATCAAAAAGGATACAGAACCAGTATAAATTAAAAATGAAAGTAACCATTCAGAACATGAACCTGATTTAAAAACAATATTTACATTATCATATATCCGCTCACACTTGGACTTTGCCTGTTTTTCAGATGCTACCACAGTGTTTAAAGTTCTTCTGATTAACAAATTTGCTTACATTACTGTAATAAGTAACAGAGAAACAGTCTGGCAGAAGAGCTCCTAAGTGCAGCAGTGTCCAGCACAAGCAGCTCTTTTTAGCTACTATTAATTACTAAATTTTCTATCTAGCCATCAGAGAGCAGCAGAATTATAATTGCTCTGTCTACATCTAGTAGCTTTTTCTACTCTTAGTGGCCATCACCAAACTTTCCTTTTTAAAAAAAATAACTTTTCTCATAAACTGAAATTATTCTGAAACTAATTTCTCAAGGAAAAAAATTATATTAATCCCTTTGTTCATTAGTTTTAATAACTGAAAGCTCAAGACTTTGTATTCAGATTTTGCTGAAACACTTATTTCTAGTTGAAGAATAGTATCAATTCCTACAACTAATGAAAGCATTTCACTTCCCCAAGAATAAATACCTCAGAACCCCATCAAGGGCAATCAGATCACATGAAACAACTGAAGCTCAATACATTAGAACCCTATAGAAAAGATTTCAGATGCATGTTTACATGTTCAGGAGATGATAGGCAATTATACACCAACACAGAGATACATGAATACAGGGACAGGTACCTCAGCCCACCTGATGTTATTTCTAATAAGCACATCTATCAACGTCATTAAAAACAATTATGGATCAGTTAAGCTTCTAATGCAACGTGCAACAATCTTTTGTCAAGCAGTTGTACCAAGCATCACAGCAAAATGGCTTCATACAGCAGATTCCTAAGCAGAGACCTAAAACAAGAACTTACAGCTTCTGCTTCTGATGGATCATACCAAACATTGATGTATGGGTGCTGCAGGGCTTCATCCACAGAGATTCTTTTAGAAGCATCTATAACCAGCATTTTTGATAACAAATCTCTTGCTTGACTTGCTGCAAAAATAAAATTTTGTTTAGATTACTGCCAAAACACATAACACAGCGTTTCAAACTTTCAAAGAGAAGGGTCAGAGTAATCAAGTTCTAATTAAATGTCTACGCAAACCTCACATAATATAAGGTTTAGGAGAGTGGTCCATTTGATGGCAAAAAAACCTGAAGAGAATGACACAGGTGGGAAAGGGGTCAAACGTTTCATTATCCATTTTCAGCATACAGTGTCCCTTGTTGTGACATCCTTATGTGAAACAGCTCAGGTGGCAGTGCAGCCTTGTCTCAAATAGCAGCAGGCAAGCAACTACTGCCCCTTTCTGTCACATGCTTTTAGTCACAGAGAACACCATGAGGGACTCCACTGAGTAGGTGGCCTTTAGAACCAGTAAGTCACTGAAGTAACTACAGGGTATCTATATATTATGAACATAAATTGCTTATTCTCATCCCTAGAGAACAAAGATCTGCTCTACCTATACAACTTTTATTCCAGCCTCCCCCCACTTTTCTCTAAATTGTGTTGGCATCTGTCATTGAGAAGAATATAGATATTTGCATATCTTTATAAAGACAGCTCCAAGAATAGGAGCAGTCTCATGAAGATATGAAAATGGAGGCAAACACATGTCAGTACATTCATCCACTCTCATGATATAAATATTTAGAACCTAAGCAGGATGATTCTATAGTGAACAAAGCCAAGCTACATTTCTGTTCAATATATCACAGTTTTAAAACTTTTAAAACATACAACACACACAAGACAGACCTTACCTTTAAGTTTATTGTGTTCGGAGTCAGCTGGGAAAAGGACATCTGGAAAGAGTTTTTCAAAACTATACCCAGCATATTTAGGTCTGTTCTCCACGTAAGTTCGGACTGTAGGCTGTAATTTCTTCATAAATTCGGGACATGGTGTTCCTAGCTGCTCTATAACTTTATTCCATTGATCAATATCTAAGGTTATATAGCTAAGAAAAACATTGTGTCTGGTTTTCAGCTACAAAGTTATGTTAAAACCATATGAAATAACAAACAGAAAAAACAGAGGAAATTATAATAAAGTATCAAGTTCATCATCATGATTTAGGACTACTTTCTTACATGGTGAAACAAAGCAAGACTATGATAGCATAGTCAAGGCAACATATATTTCACTCAAAATCATTACTGGCTAGAAAAGGATATAATTCTGAGAAACAGAATATTAGAAGACTCACAAAATATTTAAATACAATAAATTTAAAATATTTACAAAATATTTAAATACAATAAATTTAACTTAAGTCCTTGTCTGGGTCCTGGAGAACTCTCCCCCTGATCTGAACACACACTGGCAGCAGTCAAGCCAAGTCAATAGATCACCAAGGCAATCCTGAGAATGATCTCAAGTGGGTGCTTTGTCCTCCATTCCCATCTTGGTACCTCAGCCCAGTCCTGGGCAACCTCTCACCAAGGACGTGCAACACTCAGCACCAGTGGGCACACCAAGGACCAAGGCTTGGCTCACACAGGTCAGTGACAATATTGCCAGGGACTTGAATGAAGTTAAAGAATTTCAGAGACGCATAAGGAACATCTTAACTGAGAAGTTTACACACTGTAAAGGAGAGACTGACCACTTCAAGGCAGAAGAACCTAATACATTTTACTGAAACAAAAAAAGTAAAATTTGGCTCAGGAATTCCTAGTTGCAGATGGTTAAATACTGGGGGAGAGCTCAGATAAAATTTTATATACACTAATTCACATTCTCCCCAACATTTTCTCTTTGGCTGCCATTGAAGATTGGATACCAGGCTACCCAAATCAACAGTGGGTGGAAGCAGACCCTCTCTCATATTCTTAAAACTTAACAGCAGATCTCTATATAACGATTCTCAAGCTCTGCTGAGCTTTAGTACAGGCCTTGACAAAAGGAACTATTTATGTTGTATGGCACCAAGTCTAAATTGAAAAGCCATGCCAGCAAACCAGATGCATAAAGCAAAGCACGGTGCAGCTCATGCAATGACAGAGCTGTGTAAAAGTAAGGATGCTCCGGATTTCCTTACCATGGCTCAAAAATCTCCACCCCATTTTCACCCCTAAATAGTACTACATCAATTTTTAAACAGTAACCTGTACCAAAAGCAGGAAACATTTCTGATGGCATCTGGAAAAAACCACTCTGTAAGTAATAGTAAAACAAACAGAATAGCAAAGTCCAATTATTTTCACTAATTTTAGCAAGGATCTAGAGGTTTCAGTTCTGTTTGTTTGGAGCAGACTCTTTGTCTGAAATACTGTTCACAGGACAACCCATATAGACACCAAACCATTAATGGAATAGAAAGACAGAAATACCAGATATTTCTGAAAATTCCTTGCAGGATCATTTCTGCATACAGAAAATATATCTCCAGAGTGTAACTAATGAAGATGGCTAGGAATTTTGGTAAACATTCTCTAAAAAATGCAAGGATAGTAACTACTAACATGCTCAGGCACTAAACAAGATTAGTAAATTACTACATAAAAATGAATTTCAAAGTAAAACCCAATGCATATGAACCAAGAAAACACCATCTAAACAAAAGGAAGTCTGTCTTAAGTGTGACAACATTCAAAAGTAATGGAGAGGGACTATGTTACACTGGAAAAAGAAAAGAAGAGGGGAAAAAAAGAAAAAAAAAAGTCTGTTTGCCCAAGTGGTATATAATGAACTTGCAAACTGATATTTGAAAAGGCAGTTTAAAACCAGTGTTTTAAAAATTATAACCACCTTAATCTGGAATTGTATCACTGCAGTATCTTTTGACCTTTTACAACTACATCCCAGGCCAAGGGTAAGGATACGATCTGTACCAGGAAATAAAACACCACCTTTGATCATTTCTCCCATGATGCACCCAACTGACCAAATGTCAACTGAAAACAAAATGCAATGATATTAACATAAAAGATAGTTAATAAAATAAAATAAATAAAAATATCTAGACACACACATACACATGAAGTGACTATAAAAAGCATGTGCAATGAAAATGAGTGAAGGTGAATGTATGCTAACTACAGGACCAGCAGAGACTATGTCCTACTGCTAGGTGCAGCCTGAATATAAACGGTTTTTTTTAAGTGTATCACAAGAAAAATCCATGTTCATTTAATAAAAAAAAAATTGTACAATATGCATCTTCATGACACAACATCAATAAGGTGGTTAATCACTTCCTAACTAATTCAACCTGCTGCAGCAGCACAAGGATACAGTCCCTTCCTGGAAAGAGGATTTTGTGGCAAACCATTTCGCCCATAATGCACCCCACAGACCATAAATCCACTATGTTTGTAGCACAAAAAGAAGGAAAAGCAAAGCAAACAGTCATTTAAAATTAAAAGAAGCATAACATGACTGCATCCTATAAACTGCGACAGCACAGGAAGAAGAGCAAGTCTTTGTATTAACCAATGAAAACAGTTTAACATACACCATGTGTAAGGATTAGCTTTTAACTGTCTCAAATACAAGGCAGAAAAACATCCTTTTGTTTAATATAGTGCTAGAGCAAGAGCTTGAGCAGAGAGAGAGAGACACGGATCAAGCACAGTAAAGCACTTCTCCAAGGCTGGAGGCTTCAAAGATACCTCTACCAAGGGAAGAGATTCAAGCACCAAAGACAGATTGATTCCTTGAAAGTAATTCCACTGTAATTGTAGCAATAAATCTAAAAGTAACTAAGTAAACTGACTGTAAAAATATTGCTATTGAAACATGCCTTTTAAGAGAATTACATAGCAATTACAATTTGACATCAAGTATTTCTTAGAAGTCAGATTACCATGCATCTCTCTCTCGCTTTAAATAAAAAGCAAACAGAATCAGTAAAAGATCACTTAGAATTTTAGAGGATCAGTTAATGACAATGTTAGTATGCTCCTAA
>VYZP01043027.1:3501-17192 GCA_013400635.1 Hypocryptadius cinnamomeus
GAAGAGTAAAATCAGAAGAGGAAACTCTATCTAAACCAGAAGTGATGGTGTACTGAGTTTTACTTGAAAAAAAGTGGAAAGGATGATTTTACATCCCTAGTTCAGGGAGTTCTCTCTGAGAACTAAAATATTTGAATAGGTCCTCGTGGGGCCTTCTCCTTTCAAACAGAACTAAGTGCAAACAAAGGCTGCAACAAAATGTGAATTTACTGAGATTTAAAAAAATCTGATCAATGTTCAGTATCCATGAAATCTAGCTTCTAATCTTTTAACATTGGTTCTATGCACACTGGGCTTTTGCAGGAAAACTGGATTCCCACATTTAACCATTCAAGTTGCTGTCATCTTAAAAGCTATCAAAGAAGTTGTAGTGAGGTGCTGAAAGTAATTAATGCTCTCCTCTTTCTAAAGGCTGGTTGAACCACCAGGTACTTAAGTAACACAGGCAAAGTGCTGCTAATACATGCTGGTAACATGCACATCTGCTGCTAGGTATACTCTTATGGAAATTATTTGGCTTGATTAAAGAGTTTTCAACCATATTCCAACAGCTACTGAAAGTCTGGAAAGGGAAGATGAGTTTCTAAGTCATTTAAATGAATGGATTAGGCTGTGAAGATTTGCCCATCTCCTAAAGACAGACAATAAGGTAAAATGGGTGTGAGAGAAAATTATATTGCATTCTTATTTTATTTATTAACAATATTAAATCTTACTCCCCAACCTGTGTGTGTTATAGGAGCTATGGGCAGGTGTTGAGTTCAGTACATACATTTGGCAGCCAGTGGTTGGTGTCCTGTAAATATGTAGAATAAATACAGTATCTCCAGTAAGCTTTGCCTAGTTGCATGTGGCTGGGACTTTAGACTTCAGTCTGGAAGCAGACTAAAACAGTGAAACAATATTCTGTAAGAAAAATACGGTCAATCTACCGGGCAACATTTTTGTTCTGGACTCTGAACTGCAGCTTCTATCACATCAGACTGTAACTTACTTTCATAAACATGGTTGTTCTCTTGTCCAAATCAGCACTAGCAAGAAAGGAAGGATGTGATTTTTACAGCCTTGATTGCAACATGCCTTCTGAAAAGGAAAGGTATATGCACAGTTAAGCTATGCTTTCACTTCTCCAAATTCTAAACTTTGCCCAAAGGCTTAGTCATTGCTTGAGAGGCCACCCAGGCCTCTGGGCAGCATGAGAATGGCAGGTGAATTGGCAAGCTTTCCAACCAAAAAGGCAACATTCACAATGCTTGTGATAACGTGACCGTTTCAAATCATCCAGCCCATTGTTTGAGATTCTTAAATTAGTTTGTAGAACTTGTACTGAAAGAGAATTTAGCCCTGAGAGCTCAAAGAGAAGTTGCTTTGCTGTAGTTTTTCCCTTGCAGATCAGTTCTGAGAAAAAAAAAAAAGCCTCCTAGTTGAACAACATTGCTAAAATTATTTTCTATTTTGAGCATGTGTTTAAGCTAATCCTTTTGTTCCATTCAGAGCTCATCCGGTGATGCAGTGTTCCCTTTTTTAGTTCTCAGAATTGTTGCCCATAGCTAATCTATGCTCATATCTAAGCCTTTAGTGTTTATACCCTCTTTATGTGGACACCTCCAATTTCAGCCAACTGGACTGGACTTTGTGAAACTCTAAATGAATTGAGTAAACAAGGCTCTGATGACAAGACATACCGTAGGACATGCAGCTAGCAGGAAAGCATGAATCATGATGAAAAGAGTATACAACCTCATCTCTGGTCTAATTTATGCTGTAGCCCTGCAGTGGTTTGAGCCTGTGCATAAGGATAGACAAACCCTCAGTTCCTTATAAATTTTCCTTATACCTATTAAAAGAACATTCTGCTCCTTTCACAGTGAGCAACTAGCACCATCCTCAAATTGCTCTGATCTTGATAGATTCCTATGCCTAAAACATAAATAGTTATTTAAGAAAAAACAAAAAGTACTTTTTTTTTTTGTTTAGTGCTGGATTCCTTTAGATGGCTTCAGCACCTACTCACATTCCTTTTTTTATATAAGGTCAGTGCTTAAAATTGTCTTTCCAAGAAATATTTTCATTACTTAACTGTTTTGTACCACCCCACTGTTCCAGCCTGTGTGGCCTTAGCTCCCAGCTACATCCTACACCATTTCACCATTTCTCCCACTTACTACACTGTCATCTAAAAATAAAAGATGGAAAAAACCTCTGGATTACTGTTATCCCCAGGCATTGACTTGTTTCCTATCCTGCCCTATGTGGCAGCAGGCAGCAACAAAATCTCAGCTATTAGGAACAAGTGAAATAACTCTATGCTTCCAGGAAGAAAAAGGTCTGATGAAAGTGAAAGGGTCCTTCTAGTTTTCTAGTCCTTATGATTTTGCTGTATGAGCATAATGCTACAGGAATCTGTGAAAATGCAAATCATGTTATACCAGCCATTCATTATCTCACATATTACAAATTTTCCACAGCTCTTGGAAATTTCCAGTAAATCTTAAAGTCATCTGGAGCTATTTCCAAAGTACAGAGTCCTGTCCCTCAATCAGTCCCCATAAGGTCTTGAAGACTTTTATATTTCTCCAATTTCCAAATGTTTTTATAGATCTTTGTAGTGCTATGAACCATCCAACCCCTGCTGGGCAGGTGAGTGACTTGGAGTATCCAAGGGTCCACCACAGGTAGGATGATACGCTGTTTTAGCAGTACTGACACCTTCAAACCTTTTGTTTGAGAGACTAGGTGCAACTCAGATAACAGAATGCACAATCCTAGTCCATGCACAATCTGTTTTGGGCTGGGACAGGCGATGGGAGCGGTGTCAGCTATTCCCATGGGCACTCTTCTGTTAGCAAAGAACACGCTGATGTTCCTCTTATTCTGGGGTGTCTTATAAAACCCTAAAATGCTCTAAAGCAGTCCTCCCTGGATGGGCTTCCAAATAGCTTGCTGTGGTCTTGTTGTTATATCTCTTGCCAGTTGAAACCTACATCAGTAATTTTTCTTACTCGTCCTGTCAATTGTTGCATATTTATAACAATAGTCTTAGAAAAATGTAAAACTACTCAGAGGCTAAGGTAAGCCCTTTGGAAATGGACCAGGTTCTTATGGTAAGGATAAGAGTAAAAAGAAGGGATCCATCCAGTCTTCCTGTCTAAAGGCTTTGTTTTTAGAACTAATGCAATTTACCAGGCGATGCCTTAGGGAACATTGTACTCATATTGTGAAAAGCAATGGCTTATGCTTGACACAGCACTTCACATGCTCATTATGATATAGCCTTTTCTGTTACTGAATGTTGTTAAAAATAAGCAAACAAATTAAGACTACACATCTGTAACATCATGAAAGATCCAGAGGAAATGCAGTACTGAAGATTCAGATGAATTTTTATAATAGATATGTACGCAAAAAGTTATTTTTTCTTTAATACATAATGACTATACAGATATAAAATAAATACATGACAAAAGGTCTCAAAAGTGTGCGTATTCCAAATCCCATGCTTTACAAATAGATGAATTTGGAAATTTTAAAAACTCCTTGAGTAGTTTCAACAGTACTAACACTCAGTAGGAGCACTTGGAGAAGAAGAAACGATAGTCAAGTGCCTGAAAAGGATCTCTGCATGATATCCTGAAATAAGCACAGTATCTTAATACTGCCATCTATTTGTGTGCACATAGTTAGATATCTATACATGGAATTAAGAAAATAGGCACCTATATGATTGAGAAGTGACCTTTTTCTTTCCTTCTTATAGGTTTTAGACTGCAGTTACATCAAATTTAGTGTAAATGACTGTGAACTATTACTTAACGTTCACAGACTCTACCCATTCATCTCCTCAAGCTGCTTGGGCTGATGCTGTCACTGCCACTGCTTTTATGCTCACTGTAGATACTACATAAGATCTTTCACTCTCCAAAAAATAGTTCTGTTTTGGATCTCTAAGAGGTGGAAAAAGTTTTTACAACAGTTGCCGACATCTGTTTCAGCATGTCCATAACATCTAGCCTCAAAGAATTTCCTCTTTTACCAGTGAAGATACTGTTTCAGAATTTCCTGCTTTACTAGTGAGTACACTGTTTAAAGATATAGATAAATTTGAGGAGAACACAACAACTTATATTTTTCGTAGAGAAAATGTTCTGCATGTTTTCATTTTTTTTTGTAAGGCTCGATAAATTGTAGATGAATATAAATCCTAGGTTTTACCCCAGGAAACATTCCTTCCATCCTTGAACAGAGCCAAATCAGTGTATTCTTGAAAAAATAATATTCAGGGCACATATTGATACAACCAGAAATTTGTGTTATATAAAAGCAATGCTCAGAAAACTTATAGAGATGCTAAAACAAGACCATAAAATATTTGAATTTAAAAATGTATGAAATGATCCCTCCCCATGGTTCTGGTTCATTTTGTTTGTTTGTTTTTATTGTTGATTTTTCTTTTTCTTTTCTTCTTTTTTCTTTCAGAAAAAGAAGACACCTGCACTTGTTTTTGTTTGGTAGAATCTGGAGGCAGAAAAAATACATTCTGCATCAGAATGTTTATTTGCACATCTTGTTCCCTCATTCCTCGTCAATTCAATGCTCGAATTTTTGATAATTTTCTGCTGTACTGCTCATCACTGGCAATTCTGTGAGCAGGTGAAATATGCTCTTCCCAGGTGTGCCTGTTTCAGTCACCTGGCCCTTAGAATACACTAACAAACCATTTATTTTGTAGGGATAAATAGATAGCCTAAGCAAACCCCAAAGGCCAGTCCTGGGATGCAATCAATGGGAAGACTCCCACTGACTTCAGCAGAAGGAAATGAAACATCACTTCAATGAACCTGTAAGATTTAAATAGTTTAGATAGCTCTCTTCCTCCAGCTGCATCACTGCTGAGCCCACCTCTGGATACACCAGCAGTGGCTGCTCTCTGGCCACGCTCAGACCTTGCATGGAGCACTTCAGAAATATGTTACTGGGGTGCACAGAAAAATCTCCCAACAGCTGAACACTAAGAGCAAAAGAAAACTGTGGTTTTGAGGAAACTTAGTGTCTGAGGAAATAGCTGATGGCCGGGTGTGATCCTCTTACCCTGAAGCCAATGAATCTCTACCGTTTACTTCAAGGGATGCTGGAACAAACAGGTGGGCCATGAGTTGGAGTTGGGTCCTTGTGCTGATCCACTGGTTTCTAAAACTTGCATGATGACTGATGGGGAATTGCTCTCATGAAGGGACAGCACAGAAGTGCTCTCTGTGCTCTCACAGCATCCCTTTGTCTGTCACTTTCTAGCTGCCATAGTCTCCGTGTGGTGGGTGTTCACGCTTTTCTTCCAAGGCTGGTCTTAACCCCTGCCTACCCACAAGTCCAGAGGTGCAGAGAGAGCATGCAGAGCTCAGTGGGATGGGTGATGCAGAGCAGGCAGAGCAGGCTGTGCTGACAGCCTCCCGAGGGCCTGCTCCTTCAGTCGTGTGCCATATCTTCATTGGCTCTCTTGTACAAGGACTTCCTCCTCTTTTTCATTTGGGACTGTTCTCAGCAATAGGGCTGTGAAGATGCCTGCTGTTGGTATCTTGTAACAGAGTAGATTAACATGCCTTCCATACATAAAAGTGGTCATGTTTAATAAATACATTTTAATTTCAGACTTATCCTCTAGATCAGAAAAATATCACCGGGGTTTTGACAATATCCAGTAAAATTTGAACTCTTATTTAGAAGAATAAAGCAATATAAACATGCAGACATGAAGAGGCAGGTAGTTGTCCCTTGCCCTGTCCTGCAGAAAACACTAAAAGGTAAGTGATCACAGTGGCAAAACGCTATGCCTCTTTGCATTCAGTGCGATCTGTTTAGGAAGAGGTTTCAAATACTTAAAATACATCCTCTTAGCTTATTTAGGGTTTGGTTTTTGTTTTACTTTTTTTTTGTCAGATGACGAAGATGTCAGCCACACACTCGGCTTTCTCTTGGTGCTGGTGGTATCGCTGCTAATTTCAGGCTCTAGCATGGTAACGTCACTTCTGCATGGTTCCAGGAGAGCTGAAGTAAACACTCCCATGCAGTGCTCTGAGAGCCCACATACAGTGGCTCATGCTTGTTCTGCCAACAGAGCTGTTTCATCCCAGACACTATATTGTCTGCATAAATAAACTGTAACAGGAATTCATACACCAGCAATTCGTCAGAGATTTTATTTCTATTTTTGCAGCTTGCTGTAATTATTTCCTCATAGGGAAGCTGATTCCGCTTATATGGACTTTTCTTGAGATGGAGCATCTTTTCTGTACTTTTTCTTACACTTGTTATAAAGAAAGATTATTCATCTCTAAATTTATAGCATCTAGACATGTTCCCACTTGCAGCACCCAGACAGACAGTTATTCACTTAGCTCTTCTCAACACCCATTTTGAAAAAAAATAAGAACTAATATTTTCTTTTTGTAAGTTACCAAAGTCTTTCTTTTTCATCAACAGCTTTTTGATCTTATGACTTTTCAAATCCATGTTCTTCTTGCCAAATTTGAAGAGCCTTTCTGAACTTGTTTATTCTCCTGTGAAAATGCTACTATCAGCCTGTTTATGACCAAACTAATTCCAGGAGTAATAAACTCCTAGAAAATAAAATATGCATTTAATTAGTCAAATTAATAAGTAGCTTTTAACATGAACATACAAAAATGCATGTATTTTCAATTAATAGAACCTTGTGATCAAGCTTGTCTCTGGGCTTTGCTTTCAGACTTCATAAAATTAATACGTGGTGATAATTTCTGGAAGCTAAATTGTTCCTCACTGACAAGCTGATGCTGCAGATCTTTGAGGCATTTTCTGTGTGGGGAAGACGAAAGTTCTGAGTTGAAGGAGGAATGTGGCAAGGTCTCTTTTTCTTGTGCACTATGATTTTCCAGCTCACTGTTCTGGTGGAAGGCATAAGAGATTGCTGGTAATACGTAGAGATGTGAAAAGGCTCACGACAGTGGGAGGAAGTAAGTAAAGTAGGAGGTTCTCATTGCATGAGGTCTGACCAGGTCTAAATCTGTCCTCTGACTTGTCTGCATGTTCAGCATGTAGTACTTGCACTCATGTTTGTTTCTGTCATCAGGGCAAGAGTGATGGCCCTCAGCTCTGCTGTCCACATTTACCACAGAGCCTCCTTTGCACTCCTGACATGAGGCCAGCCCAGGGTTAAATTCAGGTGGCTCCATGGCATGACATGAGCTGTTCTGTCACACCTGGGGGTGGGCAGCATAATGGCATCCCTGAGGATCAACACTGAGCTCCTCACTGAGGAGGGCCAGTCAGCATGCCAGGGTCAGAATGGCAGCTAAGGACAAGCCTTCCAAATGAACTAGCTTGGGCAGCAGCGAAGGGTACATGGATGCCCCAGCCAAGAGGGAAGGGCCAGAGGAGGTCAGCCAGAGCCAGTATGGCATGTTGGCGTGCCCAGGGCCCCAGCACCTGTTTGTGGTGGTCAGCTGAGGGCATGAGCTTGAGTTCTTGACCATGAAGGAGGAGCTTGTGAGATAGAAGAGGGAATACAGGTCTTGAGTTCATGATCTCACATACTGCTGACTGAAGTTTAGTCTTTAAGTCATTTGATCTCAAGTCTTTGGTATTAAGCCTATGGGTCGCTGTGGGGAAACCAAAGTTTTGTGAAACCAGACACTCTGCCCGTTGCTCATGTCCACCAGGTCACTGGTGTATGCTAGGTTCTACCTTGTGGTCAGTAAGTCCAACTTTTCCAGGGAGCCTGGTGCTGTCTTCACAGGCCAGCTCTGTCTTCCATGACTTTGTCAGACCCCTGGCTACCAAAACCATATTTTACCTGAGTCTTGACTTTCACCTTCTTCCTGCAATGACCTATCTACTGAAATGCATTTGGAAATAAGGTGAAGGGTCAGAAAAAGGGGGAAAACAAAAAGAGAAAGATGAAAATGGAGAGGAAAGAAAATTAGCATGGAAACATGTATATCAGTTTCCTCCTGCTAGACACCAACAAAAAGCTTTGAAGTGTTAGATCACATATTTTCAGACGGGATCACTCTGCTAAAGCTGCTGATGACCTGCTTTTTTTTGGTGAGGTTGACTCTTATGCTAAATGCCCACTCTGCCAAATCCATCGTCAAGGCAAAATACTTCACCTGCTGTAATTAAATCTCATGATTTTTTAAGCTTGTCTCCTGATTTTTGGAGCCTGACTCATGGTTTCTGTGGAAAACTTAGGCTTGGCAAATGCTGAAAGCAGTGGGAGTATTTGCAGCTTGAAGGCACTGTTCAGCGAGAGGAAGGGTGGAGGAATCTGCCCCTCAGCAATTAGTAGACTCGCTTTCTACGAAAGGACGTGTCATTTGGTAGGTTATTTTAGCATGCTGTACAGATGCAGATTATTTTTTAGAATTTTTAATTGGTGATACCATAGCAACTTTATACAATGAAAAACAGTCCAGGCCAGATTGTGCCTGACAACCACCCGCCTGTTTGGGGGTGGCAGAAAGCTGTACCGACCCAGGAGGACTTTGAGAAGCTCTTGATGCTGTGAGTCCTAGTGAGGAAGATTGTCAGAGTGGTAAAATGGGCTCCCAACCCCACAGCTAGAGGGGGTTGTACCTAGTCCACTGCCTTGTCACCTTACAGTATTTTCCTCAACATTCAGGTTGAACAAGATATTGCAGCCAAATCCCTGAGATGCCAGAAAATGATTTAAAATTCAGGGCTCTGATGGATTTTTGCCCTCTGTGAATCAGAGATGAAGGAGTAATGCTGGGCAGAAATACATGTAGTAAAAACAGATAGTGTCTAAGCCTACTGATGCTGCAGCACTCAATAGTTTTTTTCAGTGATCAATGGCAACTAGTCTTTTCCTCTATGCATTTGTCTTAAAAATTTCCTACCTTCTGGTGAGGAAAATCTGGATGAGACATGTTCAGCACTGGTCCTCCTTCCCTCGGTATCAGTTTAACAGGAAGGGGCAGGGAAGAGTGTCACATCACCTTGATGTAGGTGTTCCCTCCTTAGCCCTTTGGTGTTCTCTTCTTAGCTAAAGGACTCAATCTCATACACGTAGATCTCAATAAAGAGATAAAGGGACCGTACTCAACTCTGTGCAGTATTGTGCTCTCATGCATAAAGTCTTTGCCTTTCTGCCATGTCTAAGACATGTATATGTGTGTCCAGGTATATATATGACTCTGAGACATTTTAAAGTCACTGAAAGGAATGCAAATAGACAGTGCTGGACTGGTTGAGTAGGCTAAGGATCACCATGAAGAGGTTGAAAGTGTAAAGTGGACAGTGTTGATGTGACCATGTGAATGAAAGGGAAGGATCTTGACTAAAAGACGGAGAATAGATGAATCATAAGAGCTTTGTGCTTCTCAGCCCACCTAGGGAAGCTGGAGAGCAGACAATGACTTTAACTGAGAAATCCACTGCACAGTAATGGGATAAAAGAGACTCAGGGAAGCAGAGGGTCTTTCAGAGGAAAGCAAGATGTGATGCTCAAGGCCAGGTTGGATGGGACTCTGAGAAACCTGAGTCTAGTGGGAGGTGTCCATGCTCATGTTGGGGCAGTTGAACTAGATGGCCTTTAAAGGTCCCTTTCCACTCAATACATCCTATGATCTTTACACTGTGATATGTAGTTAGGATAAAAGAAGCTCAAAGCAGTGCTATGTATACACTGTTTATTGTGGACACATATTGCAAGAAAAACAGTCTCTTAGTGAATATGAAGCCTTACCTGGGGGCAAAATTCAACACATGATTAAATTGAACCAAATATGTGGAGAATGGTGACTACTGGGAAAGAATATAGTACCAAGAGAGACAGATATTTTCCAAATTGTGCAGAAGCTTGAATGCAAAGAACTGAGACTGATCCAGGTAGTGAAGACATGAGGGAAACATCCCGAAAGAGGCTTTTAAAAACCTGACACAACAGATTTCCTCCTCTCTGTATGGAAGGAAAATGAGAGGCATGTAAATAAAGTAATTTACCTTTGCAAGGCCTCCATCAGCCCTCTGTTGAACATAAATATGTGTCTGGGAAGGGGGTTTGAAGGAAGAGCAAGTCCAACACTTGGGAGCTGTCTGTTTCGTTCCCAACGTAAATTCACAGAAATGCTAACATGAAGTATCATCATGCTGAATACTCATGCTCAAATGTTTCCCACCCTTGTGGGTAGCCCTAAGTCCTTGGTCATTCCCTAGAGATATGCACAAATTGGCTTGAAAAATACAGAGGAATGTTGCTGAGTATTCTTTTATTCAAACAGCTTCCCATCGGATTTTCAATGGGAGAAAGAAATCTGACTGTGGGAAATGAAACACTTTTGAGGCTATGGGCAGAATTTATCATGAGCTAATGCTATCACAGTAGAAAAACACCTGGAAACATCCCCAGGAATTTTTTAATAACAATTTCTTAATGGATTTCTTCTTTGAAGATGGAAGAATATGCTGTGCTTGTGCATACGTATGTTATTATTAATCTATAGAAATTTAGCATTAATTAACAATTTAAAGAAATCTACCAAACACTAAATGGATATATTTTTATAAGTTTTGATGCCTATGAAGTTCTGCATTTTGAATAGTGCTCTATGAATCATGGAAGTGTTTCTTTTTTAATTAGGGAGATATTAAATTCTGATCCTGATTTTGCCAATGTGATCAATTAATACATTCCTGCTAGAACATCATTATTTAAAGCATTTGTGGTGGTCACCTATTTTTCAGAATGCATTCATGATGAGAAACTGAGTTTTCCACTCAAAATTAATTTTTTAAATGAGATGTTAAATAGGAAATGAAGCCAAAGCTTATGTATTTACTTCCTCATAGTACTGTGCTCCCCAAATTCATTCTCTGCTTTATTAAACCACAGATAACTGCTCCCCTTCCCAAGTAATCTCAGTTTGGTTGAAACCTTTATATCAGTTGATGATAGCAGATTATGGTAACAGAATGTAACCATTTTTTGAAGAACCGTATCACTTCATCTTTCATAAATACTAATTAAACAACTCAGGCTTACGTCAGTGCCAAGATTCATGTCAGCAGTTAGTGCAACTTGTTATTGTAAGATTAGTTCTGACACATTCCTTCCAGCACAGCAAGCAGTGGGATCCTGTGCAGCACTGGGAAGAAGTCATCTCTCTAGAGACTGCCAGTAGGTATCCAATAGGAAGGAAGGCTGCTTTCTTTAACAAGATAAAAAACTCTGTGCTGACATACTCCCTGACTGAATCATCCTGAACTGTAAGTCTCACCACGCAGAAGGAACGAGCTCGCTCATCACCCAGGCTTCTCCCTTTACAGCATTCAGGCCCTTTGTATTATAATGTCTGCACACTGTGCCCGATGGGACTGGCTTCAGGAGCCATCCCTGCTCTGGTCAGGGATCATTCACAGCTGCAATAATTGGCAACAATTACTTGACTACAAGAACAAGTGAGGCTTACTCCTCTGAGCAATTTCTTGCTGAGAAAGAGATGTAAGGGAGAGAAGTGACCTTATTCTGTCCGGCTGGCACTTACACTGCTGATTCAGGGGCATTCCCTGGGCTCTGCTCGAAGGGGTGCTGGTGATATTGTCACTGTCTAAATGTTACTGTTTGAGCTGAGCAACATGCAAACACTAGAATTTTAAAAGCTGTGTAATTTTAAAGCATCTCCTTAGTAGAGGTCATCCTCAAGAGAATTGCTTTCATCGTTCAGATTCATAGGTGTTATGGTGCCTATTGAGTGTAATTTCTTTTTACTTTGAATGCCTGTGAAGATATAGATTATGGTGACAGGGAAATAGGGGTAGACAGAGTCTGCTTGCCCAGCAGTGCACTGTGGGTTCACAGAATACTGGCTAGTATTGTGTCCTGTTTCACAACGGGTTAAGATTCAGATTTTTCAGAATGGTGGAAGCATTTGGTGGTGTGTCCAGCTGGCATATGCAGTAGCCATGAATATGTGGCAACTTCAGTAACAAGTAAACTTAAGGGACAGAATAAATATCCATAGGCCTGTGTGCCTAAAGAGATTCAGTGAATAGGGCACTCACACAAAATTGGATTTTAATCCCGTTGCAATTCTGAAAACTTAGATTCTCACATGGACTGAGGCATAAACTAGCATTACTGTGTATGCTAGATAATATTCCCTCTTTTTCTTTTTAATTTAATTTTTCCTAATCAGATACCATTTATTTTCAAAAAGGCCCTGCATATCCTCAACCAGAAAGTTATTAAGTAGGTAAGCCTTCTTTGTCCTTCTGTTGCTCCTCTGACTTCAAGTAAGTACATGAAGCTTTGTTCTCAGTTTGGGTAGTTAAGACAAGGTCAGGCTTCAGTATTAATGTGAAAAAGAAAATCATTATGACCCAAAGTGCTCTGACTGATCCAGGAACTTCATCAGATTATACCATGCCAGAAGGTGCATTTACACCCTGCAATCTGTAATCAAGTGATACTCGGAATCAAGTGTATAATTCAGAAACTGTCTTTGGCAATGTGTCTAAACACATATTGGAAAATAAGCAGTTATGATCAAATGACAAAATGTGTGACTTTCAGGTGGTGTGTGTGTAGGGTGCTTTTCTGAGCATGCTAGTACATGGAAAAGAGTTATAAACATGAGAGATGGCAGAACAATTTTTAGTTTCTTTCTGCATCAGAACAATTTTCAGTTTCTGAATTTCAAGGTGGAAACCAAAGCATCTTTACAGAAAGCAAAGCTGTGAAGTGTGATGTTACTTTTTGGCTTTGTCACATGTGCTCCATGAGTGACAGGTTAATCTCAGCAGTGTCTTGCTTGAAGAACCTAAGCCTGCACAACTGCTGAGGCTGAGCAAGGCTTGGCCTCCGAGATAGATGCATGAAGGCTTTGAGTTCTCTAAACCTCCCAGGCTGGAGGGTGCTTCTTAGCAACAGTTTATGAAATGAGCAGAGACACAGTGGTCCTGGCTGGGCGCGTCAATCATCATCCTTGTCATTATCCATCCAAAATGGAGGGGTGTTGTGATATTTATTCTTTGCTGAGTTTAAATCTGCAAGCGTGGAACAAAGTTATGCCATAAAGAAGTCCTCTTGTTTTTGGGGTTTTTTTTCCTGAAAAATGTTGAATCCCTACTCTGAAGAGAACTTTCCATTATTAAATATATTAAATAGAGAAGAAAATCTTTATTAAGTTTTCTATGAACAACAAGGGACCACAGCTATTTAATATGACTTTTTAAGGAAAGTTCTCAAATATTGTCATAAAGGGCACCTGGAGATTTGTTTTTTTAAGATAGAGAGAAATAATTTTAGTCTATTTAAGCTGATACTAAGACTCCAGTCAAGAACTCATACTGCACTGGCACATGTGGGGCTGCATCTGGAGACAAAGGAAATTTGGGAAATATTTTTAAACTCTTTGAAAATTTTTCAGAGATTTTAATGTGTATGTTTCTTTGCTTTATTTACTCCGAGGTCTGCATATTATAGCTTAGACAGCATATCTTTACATGCAGAATAATATCCCAGAGACATGGGAGGGAGAATGCTAAGAAAGGCTCTTTTACTAAAGGAAAAGGGAGTGGAAAATAGAAATTAGTCACATTAATATATAGGAAAGAGGTGACAAAATTAATGATGATGCAGACATTGCTGAGATGAAATTTGAAGTTTGTTCCTTCAGGCATTTTTGAGAACTTTCCTT
>VYZP01043028.1:0-10089 GCA_013400635.1 Hypocryptadius cinnamomeus
TGCCACATCAGTGGGGCACAGGGTGCAAGTTGAGTGGCTATGCAGCATGGGCTCCCCAATGAGATTGTTGAGAATGGCATATAGGGCTAATCAGGCATTTTGTCTGACCAGCTACAGATATTCTACTCTTATGTGACTTCAATACACCATATATATAGCATAAGCCAACTAATCATGGAGTAAAGCAGTAACTTATAGGCTCAAAGTAAAAACAGATCATTCATCTGTCACATGAGATGAGGATTTGAAAATTTCATTAATTTTCTGAAACTGCTAGCTAAGACATCCAAAGAGTTTCATTACTACAAAGAGCCTTTTTATGCTGTTAATCCAGATTAGTAGTGACCGTTCAATTTAGAGTTTGCGTAAGTCTTTAGTTCTACCTGATGCAATAGAACAGCCTAATTCTTCCTTCCTTTGAAGCATGGTCCTGCCCTCTGAAAATTCTTCTGTGCTCCTTTCCCTACTTCCTGTTCCTAATTCATGGTTCATTGTGCTTTTACTGCTCTACAGCCCATCCACAGACATTTCAAAACGGAAAGTACTTCAGAACTCCTCTACAGATTTTTACTCCTTTATTTGTTTTTAGTGATTTGATCACCTGCTGGCCCAGACACATTGAGAAAAAAAAATCATTAATCTTAAAAATTGTCATAATTTTCATAACTGATACTCAAAGAGAAATCAGCAGCTCACTTGGGTAAGAAAAACAAAAGGTTTTATCACAAAACACTTTGCAACTTTTAGTTGTACAGGCTGCCTTTCATCTGACTTGAACGCCACAATCTTGGAGAGAACCATAACTGTAGGCAGTCCTTCATCAACCAATTTGCCACTCTAAGGTGGTCTGATCTCAGTCTGAGTCCAGCTGTTAATTTAAACTACCTCCCTCAGCACACAAACATTGAACCCTTCCCAAGAGGGGACATTCTCACATGTCCAGTGCTATTAACGTGGCATTCCTGGCAGCTGGAACAAATTGCACTGAGGTAGCCAGGAGCTGCCCACCTGCTGGGCTCTGCTGAGCCACAAAAGCAGCCCAGACCACTCCAAACCCTGTGCTCAAAAAAGTTCCCATACCTCAGGGTGTGCCTGGGAACACAAGGCAGAAAGCACAAACTCAGCACCACTGACACTCCAGCAAGAAAGCAAACCCTCAGAGAATTTGATTTTGAGCCTCTTGCTTCTGTTGTCTGGCAGTTTAGATGAAATTAAACTTTACAAAGGAGACATGCCAATACCCACCATATTGGGCTTCACATCTGTGGGATTTTAGCAGCTATTAATGTTCTCCTGAAAGCTGTACCCTGTGTGCTGCACAACAAGATTCTTGATATTTTTAAATGAACCAACATTCTACCCTTCTCTAACCAGCCAGAAAAATATCTGACTGGAAAGTCAAAGTAATTGTCCCTCCTGGAAAAAAAAAATTCTCCGTATTTACCGATCCTATTGTGCAAGCCTGCTTATTAACAAGATCATCTAGTTTCCCCCAAATCACAGAATATTTCAGTACTAATGAATTAAAGGAGGTAAAATTAAAAAAATATCTTTATGGCGAAGAGATATTGAATGCTTAACATGAATAATTTGAAATTTATATGTCAAATGAAACAAATTTTTTATGTGCACTGCAGCAGCACTCTGCCCATTATGCAAGATTTGCTGGAGAGTGGGTGGGGTGAAGAGGAAGTCCTAGGCTCTGTTTTAATTTGGAAACATCTGTCCCTTGGGAAGAACAAACGTCAATAAGGCATCATCTCACAAGTTTATTTTGTATTTTCCTTCCACAGTTAATTGCACTGCTGATCTAACCATGAGTAGCAATTCTATAAAAATTATACTATCATCTCCACCTAGACTCTTGATACTATTACTTTTACAGGCAAATTGTGTTTCTGTCAAGTGTATCTGTGGGTAGTTACAAACTACCAGGCAGAACTGGACTGATCGAAGTTCCTTATTTCTAAGAAGAAATAGGAGTGGTATATTCTAAGTAACAGTGAGTGCGCAATTAAGCAGAGATTCTCTCCTCAGCAGCACACCAAATAAAGAATTATCCTTTTAGGGGTACAAAATACAAGCACTGTCTGTGACTTTCAGTGAAACCCTCTCTTATGGTACCCCAATAGACTCCAACTCTCAGCAATCACAAAGCTGTCACAGTGTGCAACACCTCGCAGTTGTTAGTCAAGAAGGATGACAGGTCAAGACTGGTAAATTCACAGGGCTCCAAAGGCAACATTTAAAAAAAAATAGACTATTTAAAAAACCCACAAAACAAACCAAACAAACAAGAACACCAAAAAAAACCCACCAAAACCCTCTCAGAATTACTTCCAGCACTTGAGGTAAGAAATGCTTTCCCTTCTTTTTTTTTTCTTAGGGAACAAAGAAAACCAAAGAGACTTTCCTTAAGCAGACTGGAGAGTTTACCTACCAGCTGTAACTTTCTCTCTTCCCCTCTGAAAAAAATACACCCATGAAACAAACTAACTAGCCCTCCAAAGATTTCATTGCCTATACAAACAGGAGTAAGTCAAGAGCAGATAAGGTGTAAAGCGTCACTTGGCCAGTTTTTCTCTTGGCTCTAAATATTGTAACTGATGCCACAAGTACATTCTGGACAGCTGGAGCAGTTCACCACAGATACATTTGGCCAGCTGAATTTGGCAGTTGAAGTTGAAGGACAACAACAGTAGTTTTGTTTCTTTTAAACAATCTCAAATAGAATAGAATATTTCAGCTGGAAGACACCTACACCAATCACCAAGTCCAGCTGCCTGGCCACTTCAGGGCTGACCAAAAGTTACAGCATGTTGTTACAGGCATTGTCCAAATGCCTCCAAAACTGACAGGCTCAGGGCATCAACCACCTCTCTAAGCTTAAAGATTGTTCCAGTGCTTGATCGTCCTCTCAGTAAAGAAATGCTTCCTAATGTCCAGTCTAAACCTCCACTGGTGCAGTTTAACTACACCCATGTATCCAACCACTGCACCTGAGGGACAAGAGATCAGCACCTCTCTCAACTTCCTCCCCGCAGAAAGCTGAGAGAGCAGTGAGATCACCCTCAGACTCCTTCTCTCCAAGTTAGATGAACAGAGTCCTCAGCTGCTCTTCACAGGACATTCCTTTCAGCCTTGTCACCAGCTTTGTTGCCCTCCTCTGGCTTCATCCAAGGACCTTCACACCCTTCTTGAATTCTGGGGCTCAGAACTGCACACAGAACTCAGGGCGAGGCCACAACAATGCAGGACAGCAGGGCATCTACTGTTCCTAAAAATCTTTAGAAATATTAGAAGTTTCTACACATGCTTGTGGGGACTTACTATGGGTCATCTTTCAGGAAAAATATTAGGAAATAGCCAATTGTTGTAGCTGTTCTCAGAAGCTATCCCTTCTGCTTAATTCCCCTCTTCTCTCTTTCTCAACAGAACATAACTATTGAGTAAGCAAAGTCAAAGAATTAAACCATATGATTGTGTAAAGGATTTTGTTCTTCACAATTCCTGAAATGACTTAGTGCTTTCTCACTGCTGCCACAAGAAGGTAGGAGAAGTAACACAGGTGATATCACACTTGACACCAGACAGAAATACATGTACCATTTGCTCCCCAGCAGCCTTCTGGCATCTTCTTCCAAGAACTGTCCAATTATTTGCCAGAATTTTCCCTTGTCCAGTATAAAAAGTTCTGCTCAGTTCAGGAAGGAGCAAGATATAAAATGCCTTCAACAGTTTTTAAGCTGCATTTTGAAGGTCAAGCTATCAGAAAACTGTCAGTGAGTAGGTAAAGCCATTATGTGAACAGTATGGAGTGATACAGAGTTTAGGGTGACAGCAGTGTCAGGTAACTGATGTCATTAACTTCCCCAAACAATCATTCTTCATTCTTCATGTCATCTCCAAAGTTAGTTGCAGATGACATATGGCCTTGGTAACTACGTGAAGAATGATACCATGCTCATCTACACTCAGTAAAGACTACAATACAGTAAAAATACAACTGCTATGATTTTTTTCCTTCTCCTTACTGGAAGTTTTCCCCCATGTTTTCTCCTCCTTCCCCAAATAACACCATTTCTCTCGGTTACTTTGTAAAAAGGAGCTTCTTACTAGAACATCTGTTCCTTCCACTAACAACTGCAGTCTCCAAATACTTGTAAGGAGTTGTAGCTATCTTAGACAAGCCAGGAAATGTTAAAAGAGAACACCCAACAAACTACTACAGAGTTAAAGGGATTGATTTATGAAGATTATAATGGAAGAACAGAAGAATAAATTACTTACAGCGTAGCTATTTCCTAACTGAAGTCTGAAATGCAACAAAGAGGGAGAACAACACAAATACTGTCACCAAAAGAACTCCTGGAGCAGATAAACACAAAACAAGACAAACAAGTTGACAAATTCAACAAACAAACATCCATGCTCCCATAAGTTATCAATGTTTTAAATTAAAATTCTGGTGTAATTTATGCAGCCATTAGTTTCTTTGAAGTAGATAACACATTTGCATGGAGGGGAATTATCACTCTGAATAGAGCCAAGGTGAAATTTTAAAGGTAATAAACATTTATAAGAGATAGGGAAAACAAACATACCTATCCTACTTACTAAGCAAAATTCAGTACTTTACCAAACAAAACTCCTAAGAAGCAACTTAGTCTTTAAAAAAACTTGCAACTTTCAGGGACAATCTTGCTTGCAATTTCTTAGAACTCATTCTACAAACAGCTGTAACACATTTTTTTTACATCAAATAGATTATTACATTTGATAGGAAACCAGTGTGACTTTAGTTGGATTCCCTCTTTTTCCAATGATTTTTTTTTTTAATACTGAATCACTGACCACATTTAAAAAAGCAGCAGCAGAACACAAGGTTCTCAAGAGACTTCTACCGTGGATGCAGGGTACCAATGGGAGAACATTATTACTATCACCCTCAGCTACAACAGTCTGAAATCTAAGTCCTGGTTTATTTTTACCAGAATTAAGTGGATACACACCCTTGAAAAACAGGCAAGACTTTGCATACACACAACCTAAGCAAGGATAAAAATATACTTTTGATGGGATGCTTCTGTATGCCTCTAAACACTGCAGTTAAAATGACCTTCACAGTTTTTTTTATAACCTTCATAAATGCATGGGATTGCTGCTGACAAACAGCTGAAGTCCCTCCCATGCACACTAGCGTGCTTACACTAGAAAGGAATGCTCTCCAAGAACTAGAAAGTGCAGTGAGCTCTTTGAGCTTAGTACTGTATTTAATCACACAAAAGGCCAGACCAAAGTTTAGTATCTATGCAGAAGCATTGCTTAGTCTTTAATTACTACTACCAATGTTCGTCCTGTTGCATCTGCTACAAATAATGGTTCTAAAAAGAAGCTAGCATCTTTTTCTGTTCATGTGTCTGAAAAGAGAGTGGCTACACACATACACACAAGAAAATTTGCAGCAGACTAAACAGCAGCAGCAAAAAAAAATATCATTCTCCCTAACATGCTCATCTTAGCATGCTTAAGTACAGGGAGTGAGGTATGTGCTTGTTTTCAGAACAGACAAGGCAGCCTCATCTCTCACCTGTGCACAGAACACAGAGTAAGGCACTTGCCAAGCTTACAGGTGGCCATAAAACGGATGGGTCTGAGATTGTACCATGGAGATACAGTGACAGCAGGAAAACCCAGGAAACTGACATGCTGCTTTCCCTCACACTCCCATTAAGAGTATTTAAACTCTGCTAGCTGTCAATGAGCTACACTGTAGGATTAAGTCAGATTTGAACTAATTTTAATAATAATGAAATTAAAAAGGTATATCTCAGGTAGTATACAAGAAAAATGCAGCTCAAGTAAGCACATCCATTTACATTGCAAAAAACCCTAAATCACAGAATCACAGCACAAACTCCTCTGTACTTTATTGCTGTCTGTGTAGAGGCCCCAGTGAAATTTTCACCTATGTGCTATAGAACAGGCAAATACATTTTCATTTGCTATTCCCATTCTAATACAAAACTAAAAATTTTTGCATAAGTATAGTTTTAAACCTTTTCAAACGACATGGGACAATTGGCCAATATTGCTTTTGCATAGTCACATAGTTCTATGGACTATGCAACAAAATGATGGTGCAGTATGGCAAACCCTGCCAGCTGCGTAGTTTCATTCCATGCATTGTTACCATAATAACCTATTCCTGCTATTGTTACCTCATTACCATTAATGAGGTCTAGGTACATGCTACTGTCACACCTTTATTTCAATGACCTAAGTTTAATTCCTGCACAGAACACCCACATAGCTCCTCCAGTTCGTTTTTAAGCTTCCAGCAAACAATAAGGCATTACTTATTTCTTTAAAATAATACTCTCCCTGGTAGATAGCTTACACTCAACCCACGTTCCCTATACAAAATTACCTAAAGAACAAAAGCCAGAGCCCAAACACATTATAAAAGTTATTAAAACACTCAAAGACAGTACAAGGAGCTAAAGTTGCAGAACAGCTCACCCTCCCCTTGCTGCAGCTGCTCCGAGCATCCCTGCGGGGCGGCGGGTCCCTGCCAAACGGCGAGAAATCCGGGGCAGGAGGGCTGATTCCCCCGGGCCCGCCGTGAGCAGAGAGGTATCTGAAGGACCGGGCTGCCTTCCACAACAAGGCACCCAGGCGGAGAGAGGGGCCGGGGCCGCCCGCCCGCCCTCCTGCCCCGCCGGGAGGGGCGGGGTGTGGCTGCGAGGGGTCAGCTCGTCGGGACAACCCCCCGTGCTGCAGGAAATCCGCGAGAGGTGATTTACGGGCAGGGCTCATTCCCATCCCACTGAGCTGACAGTTCAGCTGAAAAGTATTAATTTGGGCCCTGAAAGCTTGTTAAATAAGGAACCTTACCCTTAGGCTGAAAAAAAAAAAAAAAAAAAAGAAAAAAAAAGTAGAGGTTGGGGGTAGGAGTGGAGAGGGATGAGGCAGTGTTGCACAAATTTATCAGTGCCCACTTGGTGCAGAACATGCCCTTGCAAGAGCTGTGTATCAAGAACTACTACTATTTATATCTGTAACACTTCCAAGTTGCTGCAAATCTCTAGACAAGTTTAATACCTGAAAATTACCTGCTTAAAAACACAGTACCCCTATTTTCTTGCCAGCTTTTCCTCCTATGTTGGAGGAGCCTCAACTTCATTCACACTTTTTAAAGTGCTTTCTAAAGCTAAAGCTCCTAAAATAGGAGTGAAGAGAAATAAATATATTGTATGAAGAGTTGACCCAATGGCCTGTGTGACCTGCACTTAGGCATCAGTTTAACATGCAGCAGCATGGCATCTTGATGGGAAGTAAAAACATAACATCTATGAACTTCTTTGAAGTTAACAAAGTTCAAGCAGTTGGCTTTATACTGACAATACAATCATATTTTCCTTGAAACAATTATTTGCAGTTTACTTATTTAATCCTTTCATAATTACCTAAGATACTCATCTCAACATTCACAGCAACAAATATGTGCAGTACTCACTCACTCAAACAGTTCCAGCAAAAGCAACAAACTCATAACTAAAGACTTCCAACATGACTAAGTCTGCTTGGATCCAGAATCTTTCTCTACTTACTACTCAGCAGTAGTCAGGCACAAAAACGTTTTCCTATTAACGTAATCGCTTAACACATGCTATCCCGCTCCCTGGTCTCTTGACCTTTCCTTCCTTTGCTTTGCTGACAGTTCCTCTTTTTCCAGGCAGCACTTGCACTTATACACAATGCACTACAGTGGCAGCTCCCAAAGACTTCGAGGTTTCTTCAAGAAACAGAGTAACTTTCCACACCTTATGCATGGGAACACAAAAGCATCACTGAGGAGAGTACCTTCACTATCAGCTGTTCTACCTCAGCAGTCTAAGTACACAAAGTATGTGCTATGCTCCAGTTTGGAGACTTTCTACCTTTTCAGCATAAGCTGTTCCAAGGATTTACAACTCAAATGCCAGTTTCACCCAGTAAATAACTGACTTATAGTCATGGGTTGGAAGGAGTTGAGGTATTTTTACCCTCCACTAAGTTTTGACATTCTTTTTTTTTTTAATTTTTACAAATAGTCTAAGTGGTAAGAGTGGCTAACTGAATTGATTTTGTGTTCCTACTTTAAAATACTAAAATGTGAAAAACACTTTATACACTTTTAAGCAATATGATCACTGACAGCGTATTAACACTCAGAATATTGCAATGTAAGCATTCAGCTGTAGCTAAAATATTTTAAGTGAGACTATAGTATAATCAGTAAACTTTTCCATGCAGATTACTATTTGAAAAGTATAAAAGTATGACTTCTGTGTACAACGTATGGTGTACAACAGTTTGCATACCTGAAGTGCAGCTAATGTATACTATCAAAATTTGATTTCCTAGGTAGTTACAGTAAAATCTCCTAAGCTTTTAATCAGTAAAGCAAACAACGTATGGGAAGAAAAAAATCAGAATATTAGTTTAAATTTTAATCCACACAATTCCCTCCCTGCCCCATACTGAAATGAATAATGAATGAGCTAGGTCATGATTGCTTTCAATAAGTATGTCAGAAATCTTCAAAACAATGAAATGAGGGTAAGACAGACATCAAAGGTCTCCCTAACAATGCCATATACTTATACAACCACATACTATGCATCTTTTTTATGCATCAGCATACCAGGAACTGCATAACCACAAGTACCAAAGGTACTTGAGTTTAATGTTACGAAACTTAATATGCAAACAAAAATTAACCGAGAATTTTAAGTATTTGTGTCTGGAATCCGAGAATTTAAACCCAACCTTCACCGTGCGTCTGGGCAGAACTAAGGTTTTCAGACCGGAGTGTCACCGTACACCTCCCGTCAACTCTGTCACACGGCAGCAGCAGCTCACCCAAAGCGTCAGCAACTCCAAGAGACTTCTCAACAAATGGAAAGTCTAGGGTTTTGCTGTCATCGTCCTCCCACGCCTCTCGGGCCGCTTCGTTCTTGTGCCCAGCTGCTCCCTGAGCACTTCACAGCCCGCCCGCCCTCCCTCCGCGCTGCCCAGCGCAGGACCCCGCTCGGAGGCGCCTGCGGGGCGCGCCCCAGCTGCCAGGGCCGGCACAGCCGCCTCCCAAGGGCCGCTGACCGCGGCGGAGCCGGGGCCGGGATCGAAATCGGGATCGGGATCTCTCCCCGCCGGGCAGTCCCCGCTCCACGGCAGGAGCGGAGCCCGCGGGCTGCCTCTGCTCATCAGGTGTTTCGCGTCTCTCTGTAAACGCAGTTGTTCCCCGTGCAGCCCACCCTCCAGCAACCCCGAAAACTCAGACACTTTTGAAAACCTTCTCCCACTTTTAAGGAACCCCCCACACACACTTCCAAAGGCTTCTCCCACATCTTTTCTTTGGTGGAATTCCCAAGCCGTCCGTTCAAAGGGACTCGCGGCCACATGCCCAGAGGAACTGGCATCTACAGCGGGGGCACGGGCTTACCTTTGCCTCTCCCGCGTCGGGCTCCTCCTCGTAGTAGCCCTGGCCGGACTCGTAGGCGGCGGCAGCGGCCGGCTGCCGGGGTCCCAGGAGCACGGCGCCGGCAGCCAGGCAGCAGCTCAGGGAGAGCACCTCCAGCAAGTGCATGGTGCAGGGATGGCACAGCGGGCGCGGAGCGGGGCCGTTGGAGGAATGCAGCCGAAATTATGAGGCTCCTTCTTTTCCTCTCCCCCCCTTCTTTCGCTGTCCTCTCCTCTTGTGTAAATATTTAAAAAGCCAAGGCAGTAAAATCCGTGGGATGGAGAAGATGCGGTAGCAGCAGCTCCTATGCGCCTGCAGGGGAGTTCCCAACTTTCCCAACCGCTTTGCAAATTCTCACCAAAGTTATCCAGAGTTTGCCAGGTAAAAAACCCACCAGGAAACCGGACATCCGAGGCTGCGCTCACTCAGGAGCAGGGGAGGTGGAAAGCGCAGAGAGGAGGAGGAGGGAAGGGAAGGAGGGAGAGAGAGCCAGGGAGCAGCAGAGCGGGACCGAGCGGGCGGTCGCACCCGGGGAGATCCCTTCGCGCGGGCCGGGCCGGGCCGGGCCGGGCCGGGGGCTCGGT
>VYZP01043029.1:17201-84581 GCA_013400635.1 Hypocryptadius cinnamomeus
GCGGCCGCCACGTGGCGGCGAGGGGTGTGGGGGGGGAAGCAGAGATCCATGACTCCATGGGAGCTGCCGTCTGTGGCTCACTCCCTTCCTAGACATGGAAGAGCAGGGCCTTGCTAATTGGCAAAACTTTTACCCTCTTGTGGGTATGAGTCGTTGACTGTGGCAAGTAACAAACCGATCCTGCCATGGGGTTAGCCGTCTCCCCCTTTTTTGGGTATTTTTTGTTGTTTGGTTTTTCAGATTTCTCTCCTTTTTTCCCCTCCAGTAAGCTATTACAGCCCAGTTTAAAAAACTTTCTTATTCTTTTTTAATTCCGCAGGAGCACAGAAGCTGAAAGGATGGAGACGTAGTTGTTAAAGATCCTCTTCCCAAAAAGTATGTGTCTGGCTGTCCTTAATAAGCTCTTCAGAGGTGAGATTTGGGGCAGGAATAATACTGATTAGATAATTTATGTTTAACTATTACTCTGCTGTGACTTGTACTTTGTAATCAAGGTATTATGGTGTTTTATTTTAAGGCATGCTGCATTTTTATGTGTTTTCGGGACAGAAAAGTGTAATCAAGTGCATTAATGTCACCTGAAGGAATTTGGTTTGGATGTAGAGACGTTATAAAATATAATCCACTATTCCTAGCATAAAAAACTAAAAAATAGTTTTGTCTGCCAAACTAGAAGTATCTAAGTGTACAGATTTCTCGGGGATATCCTGGGCAAGAGGAGTCTTTTTTTATAAGCATGTGAGTACTAAGAGAAATCTGCAGCTGTAGGAACAAGGGAGATTGGAAGTTAATACCAACAGCTTTGTTTCAGAGCAGCTTTACAACTTCTGGGAGAGCATCCTACTGTTTGGTGATCATTGCTGTTTGTTTGTGTTTCCAGTAGCAATATTAAACTGCCTCAAACTTGTTTTTACAGGGGAAAAACCGTTTTGAAAGAAGATGGGGCTAAATTCCACATGAGAATTCTAGGAGTAGCTGTGTCTAAACCTGTTAATTTTCAGTTAGGGTAGGGTGGAGGTGTTTAATCACCTGGAGTTGATGCTTTTCGGGAGCAGTAATATTTCTGGATGTCGAGCAGAGCTAGTAAAAGCTAGTTTTAGGCTAGGTCTTTACCTCGATTTTTAAACAAAGTTAAAGTTTGGAGCTTTAATGAGAGCTTCTGCAGTCTATCTAAACTCGATGAAGAGGGGCTGGGACCTAGCTTACTGTGCCTAAAATTAGCCTTGACTGCTTCTATACAGACAAATACAGCTAGTATCTCATTATGTGCTGCTCCTCTCTTTGGGCTGTCACTAAACCTTAAGCTGGTTTTGGTAGTTGAGTGGCTGTGCTGCACCCTCAGGGATGGCTCCTCTGCTCTCCAAGTTTTAGAAAGGTTTTTGCAATGAGTGTACTGGTGCTGCAGAAGCTGTGGGTAAGTTTTTGAAGTCTGGAAAATGGAAGTGGAAAGTCCAGCTGTAATTTTGGTGTCTGTGTGAATGTAAAGCATTTGAATGTATGAATAAGTCAATAAAGAGATGACTGGCTGCAAGTGTGGTTCCTTTCTTGAAAAACTGCTGGTAGCTAAGACTAGACCTGCACGTTTGTCAGGATTACTTACACATGCCAAATCTGCCTGTTCTGGGGACACACCTTTTGGGCAGAATCTGTGCTTTCAGGAGGCTGATGCATTGTCTGGGAACCACTCCAGAAGTGGTACAGCTTGAGTCAGAGGTAAGTGCTGCAGGGCAGAAACAACAACTTTAAACAGAGTTGATTTTCGCGGTCGCTGAGGGATCCGTACATAACAAAATTGATAGAGATCCAGTAGATGGTGAATCATTGCGTACGCAGACAAGATGCTTTACTTACATGTACTGTCTTAGTGAATACCAGCTATGCTGGCACAATCTCTTATGGAATATCTTTCAAATGGTAATAATGTGTTTTTTGCAGATAGTTGAAAACTGAAAAATTAGAGGGAAAGGGAAGGTTTGAAAGGACTGGGAAACAAAATCTGTGAAGCCAGAACTGAGATGATCAGCATGTGGTGTAATTGCTGCTTAGTGTTTAGCAGCTGAGGTCAGGATTCCTGCTTGAGGTGAATGGAGCAGAGCTGTGGGCTCTAATTACAGTGTGGACTGGATCTGAGGAAATGACTTCGGGTGTTTGTGTTGGTGGGCAGATGAGGGAGCTGTCACAGGAAACGTTCCATTTCTTTTTGAGCATATACTCTTTCTGCCCAAGCGGAAGTACAGTTGAATGTGTGTTCTTGTGTGGTGCTTTAACAAGTGATAGCACACCTGTTTAACTGGTGGTGTATGATTACTGTCTTCTTTTAACAGCCCTGTCATATGGCTTACTGCTCTGCATTTCAAGGTGGTGGCTGCCAAGCCTGGTAGCCAACAGTGTGTACTGGAGTCTCCTTTTCTCCAAAACCATTGGACTTCTGTGGTAACCTCAGCACTTGTAGACATTACTGCAAGGGCAGTTACTTGCTTATCTTAAATAGGAAAATGACAGTTGGGCAAATGCCAGGCAGACTGGCCCTTTTATTTTGGGAAATTGATTAGAGTTGAGATAAGATACACATTAAGGAGGCTTTGTGTGTCAGTTGCAGTGATATTTCTGTCTTGTGTATTCTCTGGCAAATAAAAACTTGGGAAGTTCAGGAGGGCTATATCTAACTATAAATCTTCATGGTGCTGGGGAACCTGGAGAGATGACGTTTCTTGAGGATGGTCATCTCTGGTAACCAGTGCCAAGTGTTTTCATGGTTTATGCCACTGTTAACACAGTTACTAAACAGCTTTAAAAGTGTAGGATGAACTTAGGACAATGTAACTGATCTGAGTTAAAGCACTGGGAATGAGACAGACTTCCCTCTTGGAGCAAATAGCCCTACGTATATGTGCTTTGAGGAAGATGATTTTTCAAGAGTCCCCTTTCTCAGGTACACCCCACGTGAGGTTTACCCAGCTGATGTTCTGCAGCAGCTGCTTGTACATCCGCCGTATTAATTAATGTACAGAAGTTGTAGTCAGTGTGGCAGTTTTTATTGTACACGTGTACACCATCAGGCTCACCGAACAAAAATGAGAATGGCATAAGATGGAGGCAATTTCATTTTATGTTCGAAACTGAGAAGGCATGCTCAGCATGGAGACAGTAGTGCAACATTTTAAAATCTAACAAAGCATTCTATTAAAAGAGCAAAAATAACAAAGTACTGTACTAAATCTAAATGTTTACTACACTTAGTATGCAGGCTTAGTTCCCCCTCCCCCTCAAAGTATCCTGTTTCTGTGGTGCAGCTATGAAAGGATGATTATTTCCCCTGTATATAACGCATATATTGCACTATGTAGCCTACTTCACCACAAGTCGCAATGGGTCTTGTACAGCAAAACTCGGATGTTACATGCAGATACTTTTTGACAGACTGACTTCCCTTGTAATTAAGGGCTATATAGAAGTAAAAATAGAAGGGTTTTGAAGTTGACTAGCACAGTGTTTTGCATTGGTCTAACAGTAGGTGGTCACAGTACAGTGATTTATGATGTTTTAAAATATTTTACACTATTTCAAATTGTGGAATTATAGAGAACTAAAATGTATTAAAGCACCTCATGTACTAGTTTAGCACCAGTTACAATAATTAGTCCTGACCCTTGAAAACTTAAATTTGAGGTTGGAGATATTAAGGGCTAAATGTTCAATCATACGGGCTTCGGCAATGTCATTGCCACTTCATATGCAAGTGAGTCATCTTGGACATTTGTTATAACACCAGAGAGACACACGACAATACAAAAATGAATAATTGCCCACTTACAGCATGAATGCAAGCACCCCACTTTTTCACAAAACGCCACACAACACAGTCATAGCCAGTTTGGGGAATAAGAAACTGGGAAACAGTCACTGGTGGTCACAGTTTGCACAATCGCTATGTAGTGACACTCATCTGCCACACTTGTCGCACTGGAGTGTTTCATGACCCACAGCTTTCAGTTGTGTTTTTATGAGTGTGGTTGTTACTGTGGTGCGTAGAGCACGCTTGGACTCTGCATGGTCTTGGACCATGGGGATTGTAGTGCTCAGCTGTTGTGGCTCCCTCCCCAGTGAGTCAGTTCACAGGTGATTTCCAGACTGATGCTTTTCAGTGTTTACGCTAAGGTGGTGATTACCTGCTGTGTTCTAGGTTCGGTGTGCTGGCCCTTTCTCAAAGGACAGTAAGCTGGTTATCAGTGCATTTTTTAATAAGTTGTTAGGGATTTCATAGCATGGGGAACAGTATTTGGAAATGTAATTAAACAAAATCAAGATGTGTCAGTGCTTTAGAAGTCACTGAAAACTAAGCTTTCCTGTGAGATCACTTAACCAGTGCTGCAACTAAGCAGGAGAGAGTTGTTTAAATATTACTTTATAGAAAACATAGTTTAAGACTTTATAGACCTTTTCAGACAAGTTTCAGCTCAACAACTCCATTGCATGTATAACTTTGTCTGGTAGGATTGACTGAGGTTCTTTGCACTGCTTGAGCAAAGCCCAGCAATGAAAGGATAGGGATATTTGTTAGTCTGACACTGTACTGACAGCTAGTGGTAAATAGAAAAAGTGAATCCTCTCCAAAATGCGGTATATACTCAAAAATGCAAATTTCAGAAATGGGACAAATGCTGCTTAGGTGAAGTAAATAACTGGTTGCTCTTGCATCTGTGCAGGATGTTTGTAGAGAAACACTGTACTGCCTGTTTTACTTGGGAATGTACTTTAGGCACACTAACCTGTGAGGATTTAGCCAATTAGCTGGGAATGTGATTATTGACCATTATTTTCCTTCCTGCATTTAATACATACTCAGAATTACTTATCAAGAATCAGGCTACGAGTGGTCTCAGAAGCTACTGAAACATGAGTCAGATTTAGGGGGCTGAGTGTAAAATCATGGGAATAATAGACTAAATAAACTAGACTGAAGATCAATTGAGATCCGTAATTAATTGTAGAGAAGCTTGGAGCATAAATAGCTTGGAGCTACAGTCTTGTGGGCAAAGTCTCCAGCTGTCCTGCTCCAGTGTTACTCTAGCTGGCTATCAGTTTTCCCCTTAGATACATGGTAACTTGTTCATGCAATATTTAAACTTCTGGAACAGGAAGGACAGTAATCCCTAACTGGAAGGCTTGAGTGTGTATACAGCTTGGATTTAATGAAAACAAAAACACATGAATCAGGAAAATGTCTGTTTCCACCCACTGTGGGCCCCAGCTGTGCACTGCATGTGCTGTTCAAGTTGTCCTGCCTCAAAGTTTGGTTTTCATTATGGGCATTCATAGTTTGGTCACACTTTTAATCCAGGGTACGAAAGATGATACTTTTGTGTAGACACCTGGGGAATCTTTGACCCCGCAGCCGTAGCCCCAGGAGGTCACACCGTACACAACCCAGCTTTCCCCTGGGCGTTCACACATCAGTGGTCCACCGCTGTCTCCTTGACAGCTGTCAACTCGTTTCTGTTCCTGCATGTTTCCAGCACAGAGCATTCTTCCTGTGAATCTCCTTTTGTAGCGCTCTTCACACACCCTCTTGGGAAGTAAGGGGATGGCAGCCTGTTGCAGTGTTCTTGAATAAGCCCGTCCTAAAAAGGAGATCCAAATTATTGTCTCATTACAATGGTCAGTCTTGGAAACATAGATGTGATTTAATCCGATTTTTGCTCTCAGGTCTTCACACTGCTTTGTCATTACGTAAAATTTCTGGAAGCAAGACTACTAAAACAATCTCTGCATTAAATATAATACTGAAATATGGTAGATATTGTAAATGTAAAATGGAGATTCTTTTTAAAAAAAGTAGCTTTTCTGCATGTGTTCTCTGGATCTTTCCAAGGCTGGAGTTTGGTTTATTCCGAGCACTTTGTGTCTTCTACGGAAGAGCATACGCTTTAATACCTCTATGTGGAAGCAATTTTGGGGAGTCTTGAGCAGCTGAGAGTAAAGCAGTAGAATTCTTTTATGTCTATGTCACCAGTTCAAATCTAGTGTAGCTCAGCCTGAACAGGTACTGCATCTTCTGGTGGCTTCCAAGTAGAGCATTCAAATGGATCTTCCTACTTTTTTTTTCCATAGCTTACACCTCTTTCAGTTGAAAGCATGGGAAATGAAAGCCAGTGTTGGTTTTACCTTTTTTTAAGTAAAATCTTATAACTTGTGAAGCAATTATGATTCATATAGTAAGTGTGAAATGTCAGCTGAGGTACTACAATGATGTAATATCTTACCATAAATTGAAGCCAATTACTGCAGCGGTTTATGTTTCCTGAAATAGATGTCCTAAGTTAACAGTATTGCAGGACTTTCAGTGAATTATGTAAAAAGGCTAGACAGAGCTAGCAATGAGTTAACAATTGTTTTTAGCAAAAAACCACCCTATGCATCTCATTTATTGTAGTGCAGTGACCCTGACATCTGTGCACACAGATTAGTGCATGTAAAGAGGAGGGGCAGATACTTGGCCATGCCTTGTCTCCTTGGCAGTTTGAGTCACTGGAACAAAGACTCAAGTGTGGTTGCCATCTTGCACTGTATTCAGCACCACAAAAACATAAAAGTAAAACATGGTTATTAATTTGTGAAACATCTAAAGGACAAAGACCTTTGAAGAGGAAGAATCTTGTACTGACCGAAAAAAGCAAGTAGAAGCCTGGAGTGCAGATTGCATTGAGGCTCTTGTAAATTTTGGCAAGTTGTTCTGTTATTTAAATCAAAGCTGGTTGAAAATGTCAGTGGTAACAGGGAACACTAAAATGTTATTTGAAATTCTATTATGTGCATATTTTCCATCCATTTTTCTATTGAAGTATTGTAATTTCAATAACCTTTTTAAAATTAAAATATTCATGGTCCTTACCTTTGAAACCTTAAATGTGTTAGAGCTGTTAGTTATGTACTGAGGCAGGGTTGATAAGCTGCTGTGCAGGGTGTGCCTGGCAACAAATAAGCTTTTTATTCCTGCTTGTCATTCTTAATGAGGCTGCTTTACTGACAGGTCTGTGATTTAGAGTGGCATGGTTAATCACTGCTTGGATAGAAATACAAACTACAATCAGTGAGCAAAATACTGTCATTCCTGGTTAAGGATCAGAAAATATTTGCCTATGTTAAAAAAGAGTAAAATACTTTAATTTTGAGCATTCTTTTAATTATTTGAGGTTTTTTTTAAAACAGCCTCAGATAACCAGATTGGTGCATGGAAATGATTTTACCTGTGTCACCCCATCCAGTGATGAAACAGTTGGGAGCAGTTTTCTGTGGTCGCTCCCTCCTCAGTGGCAAGCAGGCAGGCAGAACGTGGGTGCTGAATCGTGCACACTGTTCCTCGGGCCCCTGCAGCCTCACCAAGGCAATGTCATAGTCGCTGCTGTCAGGCCTGTAGTCCTTGTGCACCACGATCTCCTGGACTCCGATTTCCTCCTCGTACTCCTCCAGCACCAGCGTGTGATAGTCTCCAACCCGCACTACGTAGTTGCGAGTGTTGTTGCCATACCTGAGATGGAGGTGAAAACAAACAGGGCTGGCTCAGGCTAAGTCGCAACCTCAGCGTGCTAACCGAGTTCATCACTTTCTTTATTGTTCACATTACTAATGTTAGCAAAAGATTTTTTTAAAGAGCAAAAATGCTTTCTCAAATGTTTACACAGACTTTTCAGTGTATCCTAAAGAATATAAACCCCTTCTTCTGAGGTTTCAGATTGTGCCATGTTCTTTTTGAATATTTTTACAGGCAATTTTCTTATGGCCATTTGCCATGACTTGCACTTCAAATGTACAAGGTATGCATTATAAATTTATTTAGGAAGGGTAACACAAACTGTCAGTGATTGCAGTGACAGCCTGAGTACTGACATCATTGTGATGGTCCAAATAATTACTGGAATGACAACAGTGTTCAGGCCTGCTTCTTGGGTTGGTTGAAGAACTTTAGAGGCTTAGGTAACTTAATGAAAACCTCTTACATCAACTGAAGTTATAGTAAGGATGACAAAGCATTTGTGCATCATAAGCACAAGCTATTGTCAAACTGACAGGAGGCCTGTAAATCTTAGGCTTATTTTGCATTTGATATAATCCCAGTTTCTTTCACATTGTGGACTAAATGGTAAATACATTAGAAATTACTACTGTGGCTGAAATAACAATTTTCTGTGCATGCCTTTGAAGATTTTTGTATTACACACAGCCCTTCCCAGGCAAAATGCAAACAATACTGTTGGGTACATGTATTTATTTTAAAATATGGCTAAGCTAGCAAAAATATTTTTCCTTTTATTTCTCCCTTAATAGCCTTCAACAGGAAGTTTCTAATGTGCTTGGAGAAAATAGTACCCACAGTGGCCCATCACCTTTCAACGTATGCCTGTTCTTTTTATACCATGCAGCAATGTTCTGGTCTCCATAACTTGTTAAAGCCTGCTTGTGGAGCAGCAGACAAAGCAGAAACATTACAGTTTTCTGCACAATATATAGCTGTACCACTGAATATTTCTTCTAGTTGTTGGTTGCATTACTGGTTGCCTGTAAAGCTTTCTTGGCCTAATCCTTCAGGTCTTCCATGAGCAAAATTTCACTTCTAGGCTTTATGGAGAGAGAAATGCAGGCTGTGAACAAACATCCCTTCATCCAAAGATGAACTTCTGTGTAGGATACATTAAGGGGTTTTTCCTACGCCTCATGTTTCTAATTATCCAGGGTTTTTTTTAAATGTATAGACCAGTTTCCCTATACTAAAGACAAGGATGGGTTATAAAACAAAAAATAGCTTCAAACATTTTATCTTAAATAATATACCTGCCAAAGTGTAGAAACCAGTAACTCCACTGTAGTACTGATGAACAATTCTAATAATCATGCATAAAATTATGCTTAATTTTTATTCCTAGTATAGATGAGCCCACGTTGGTTACTTAAGCAGTGTTCCAATTTCCGGGATATGAGAAATGGTATACTGGCCTTTCTGTTGTCCATCTGTGGAAAATATGTGAAGAAGGCACTTGATCTATAGATAGCTCTTGGAAACCTATCCCTGAAAATCACTCTGAGATCGTTTGGAAGTTCAGCCCAGCCAGTCCAAAGCCAGCTTAGAGCTAAAGGCTTCCCTCATTTACAGTGAACAGTAGTGCATCCACAGGGTATTGGAGCTGCATGCTTAGGTCACATTGCACTTTAAACGTAACTTCGGGGACAAAACTATACTTTGGTCCCTGTGACCACGGGTAACAGTTTCAGGGTAGCCTGTGACAGCCCCTCGAGTGGCTGCACCAATCTGGAAGTACCACAGTGTACTTTGCTCCAGCCATGCTGCTGCCCCATCCTGTGGGTGCTCAGCAGAGTGTCCAAAATTGGTACTCCTTGGCGCCACATTCAGTTTTCAAGCCTGTAATCAAAGGCTTTCTCAAGACCTTTCTCAGGCAGCATCCTTGGCAATCATTACAGAGAAAATGAACAGGGAAATAGGAAGTAATTGTCTATGAATTTTGATAAAAGCAACTAAAGAGCTTCCATAGTTCTGCAGAAGCACCTTGGACGTCAGTTGAAATAGCAGGAAATGTTACTAACTTTGACTATTTCAGCTTGAAATATTACCAAGGAAAGTCCTTCATGATTTCAGGATACAAGAAAAGATGTGCATCTGGTGCATAGGAAAGGTAATACACACTGTATTTGAGTGTATCTGACTCTTCATTTTAGTTACTAGTGTGCAAAAGGAAAGGCTCAGAATCAAAATTTGAAACATTTGCAGCTCACTTGAGCAAACTCTAGCAAATACCCTCAAAATTGTAGTGCTCCTCTATGTTTTTTCCCAGCCCATTCCAATGAAATAATCACTCATCACAAGATTAGTTTCCTTATTGTGCAAGTTGATGCTTTTATACTTCAGTAACTTCATCAGTAGTGAAGTCCTGCATTTAGTTACTGCTGTGATACAGTAAAAATGTCTATCACTGTCAAGATCTGTTGTTACCAAATTTAATCTAAAATGTTCCAGTCCCTATGTTTGGTGTCTGCTCAGTTGTCTTCATTAGAATCTAAAAGGCATAAGCGGCACTTTTTTGGAACAGAAAGTTAAAATGTCTGAAGTGTTGTCTATATTTTTTCATTAAAATGCTGAAGTGGTGAATATAAATCACATGAATGATAACACCCAAATAATTTCAATGCATTAGGGTGTTTTGTTTGTTTGAGGGAAAGGAGGTTGAGTGGTAGGGTTTTTTAAAACGAAAGGCCAACTCTTGGAACAGTTTTCCATGGGCTTGAGCTGTAATGGTTTTGCATATGCCCAGAACAACAAAACAGTTTAACTGTTGGAGAGAGACCCACCTTTTAAAGCAGTGTGCTGCAGTGAGGACCCAGCAGCTGCTGATGAGAGTAGCACCACACAGGAGTCTCCCGTCACCATGAGAGGATTTCAGTCGCAGTGCCACCTGCCACGGCCAGCCGCCCCTGCAGGAGTGACACACGGTGTTCAGCGTACAGCAGTGGGGAACTCAGGTTATCTGCAATGTGCATCCTGTTGGCTTTCTTTGACTGACACAGCTTACTTACAAAATGCGCTGTTTATTAAGAGTGGTGAATATTTTATATCCTGGCAACATTCAGAATCCCTTTTAACAATGGTCCACATTACTTCACAGAGAAATTGGGCATCCAGCACTCTTAAGTGCTTCCTCCCACAATCAACTATTAGAATTTTCTCTTCTCAGATTGCATTCATTGAGCCAAAAATACATTCTGTGGGTTGCTTGCCAAATACCGTCCAAGTCAACAAACCAGAAATTTCCTGTCAGCTGGAGAGGGGAAAGGGGAATTTCTTGAAAAGCTGAACCCAGCATCCATCCCTGTCTTCATGGGAAAGGAAGGTGGCAAAACAAGAGGTATAAAGCAACTGTAGAAGTCTCAAGTATAGAGGAGCACCTTTTTCAGCCTGTGATTATCTGTTTTTTATAGTAGATCTGGCCATATTTGCATACCTATGAATACAGGATGGATTCTTTTCTGCTGGTGTAATACATTAGGAGTCAGAGAAGGGAAAGGGAGAGCGATGCACCTGTAAGCAACGGCAGCATCTAAGAGTAAGCAACAGGTAGTCTGAGTGTTTTCTGAGTACTGTCAACTTGAATGGGGGTGCTGGACAACAAGAGCTGCCAGGGGCCATCTAGTCCAGCATCTCAGAGTTACCCGTGCCAAATATATTAAAGTAAGGTGGAGGAATTTACTTCCCATAAAGAATACAACAATTTAGACACTTCTCCATTTTGAAAGATAGGATTTAATATGATTTTCTAAAATGAGGTGATTCAGACATCTTTGGATTTGCTGGTACATATGTAAGTATCCAGTTCTTTTCAAACTTCCTCAAGTTCCTTGTCTTAATGACTTCTTGTGACATTGAGTCCTTTTCTGATACATACATATGCTCCCTTCCTTGAATTTGAAGCATTTCTGCATGCACTGTTGGATTTTTATCACCTTTTTGCTTCATCTAACATCCCTGTACTGATTTATGATGAGACCAGCTTCTTTGCTCTGACTGAATTGTGCAATACATTGTTTGTCACCATTGCATTTCAGCAAGTGTCCTTAGAACTAATACTCTGAGGCAAGAATTCTCAGTCTCTTCCTGTGCTATGCATTATCTGTTATCTCATTTGTCTCTTTCTAAGATAAGTCGTCCTACTTTACTTTATCTGGCTATGTTAAAATATTTTTCTGGGCTCCCTCTTGCTACTGTTCTTTGAAGCTCTCTCACTTGGGCAGTGTCTTCTTAGAAATGGATTGATCAGTGCTGTGCATGTACTTTGGAACAGGCTGCACAGTGCCATGTAATGATGCTGTTAGTGTATTTTTTACAATGCTTTTTGTAAGACTGTGTATTTTTTTTTTTTTTTGTGTTTAGTCACAAAAAAGTAAAGTCAGTGCTTCCCGGTTTTTTAGTTGTGTCGTCATCAAGGCTTATTTTATGAAAGAAAATAAGATCTTAGGCAGTGAATCATACCCAGGCCTCTTTTTTTTTGGTGTACGTGGCATTTAAAACCTTGTACTACATTCATAGCTCTGTTTTTATAGCTCACATCCTGATATGAAGATTTCTTCTGATAAAAGTAAAAGAGCTATTTTGTAAGTTAAAAGTGTAACCATTCAAGGATTTTACCCACAAGCGTCTACAGATTTTTAACTAATGCTGAAGTACTTTTCAATTAATACTTTTTCATTTACTGCCAAATTTGCTTTGGGTATATTTCTACTCCTACATCATGACAAGTCAAAAGAAAAACAAACAACAAGCCTACAACAAAATTGTACATTTGGCAAACCACTTGTGGAATATACATGTCTTAGAAGCTTTATATTCAAAATTAATTATCTTTACCAATTATTTACCGTAAAGAATTTTTCCCACCAATTATTCGCTTTTGTCGACGATGGAGTAACCTCAGCCCACAAACAGAAGCAAGAGAATCTAAACCAGAAAGGGAGATGTAGAGAGTGTTAAACTCAACATGAAGAGTGGCCAATATTCAATGAGAGATAACTTTAAAAAAAAAACTAAAGGTTGAAGTTATTCTGTGTTTCGTGGTAGTTTTTAAAAGGCAAATTTTGATTGGGGAAAATAGACTTAGAAATTCTTTATAGCTGAGATCTTTTGACTGGGGAAAATACACTGAATTCTTTCAAGACTTAGAAATGCTTTGTAGCTGAGTTCTTTTGACTGTGATCAGAGTCATTTACACATTTGGTTCTCACATGTAGGATTTTATAGGGCTCTTCCTTACTTCCTGTAAGTGGAAGCAGACCATGGCCAACCACACAAGTCCTAGTCCTTATCTGAGGGTAACCTACACCTTGAAAAGCTGAAAGGAGCTATTTAGTCTTTTGCATTATGTCCCTCAAGCAGCTTAATGAACATGGCTGCTCTAAACCATGGCAACAAATACCCTGTACTGATTGAGTAGTCTTGGTGCTTCCTTTGTGCAGCTGCAAAGAATAAGCTCACACAGTATCAGCAGAGAGGATCCCCACCTCTTTTTTTCTATAACTGGTTTTGATGAAACTGTTTCCTCTGTGACCTCTGTGAGGTGGGATTGTTAAGTCTGTCTCTTCCTACCATGACACTTGCTCACCTGGACCTGTTGTTCTGCCCCTCATGACAGGGCCTCACCTTTATTGCTGTTCCCAGGGACTTTCTTGCTTAAGTGGTCGCAGATGACCCCCGCATCCTCGCTGTGCCGGCAGTTGTGCATCCCAATATCCTGCTTAATGCAGTCTGCCAAGGATCTCTCATTTCCTGTACACTTGACGTTATCCACATGGATCGGGCCTTTGCCCTCACCAAAATAGGCCATTGTCCTTGCTCTAGCTGGACCTCTGCAAACAGAGCATATTTTTTTATTATTATTAAACATTTTGAGCATTATTCTACATTTTACTCAAATTTCCAATTGAGTAGTCAAAAACATTGAGGTTTCCTTCCAAACCCTGTCACTGTTTCACTTGATAACAAGCACCTTCTACCACCTCTCTTATTCTGGTATGTAGAAAAAATAAAACTGTGACAAAATGGCTACATTTCATTAATGTTTAAAAACTGCTTTTGTGTATCTGTTAGAAGGCAGTGTGCAAAGTATTTTGCATTGTATCAGCATTACATTTCTCCATAAAACAAAATACGCAAAAGCTGCTTTTTCATAATCTCTTTAATCCTCGTATAAAGTCAGCATCTGTGAAAGCTAAAAATAATTTGTTCAGGTCTGATTCTCTCAGATAGATGGGCCAGTTAAATACAGTATGCTTGTGGTGCAGTAGGAGCGATGATGTACAGACCTATCAGTTGTTAGTAGTTATTAAAATTTTTTTTATCATGTTATTTTTTAGAGGGCACCCTATATTTGAGGTCTAAAAATGTCATGTGATTGGAGACCAGTTCAGGGTCTGCACCCCCCTGTTCTTGGGAGGCACCCAGTACTTGGTGCTTGTGTAGCATTTAAGCATCTCATTTGGCAACTCCTGTGATAGAATATTACTGTTAATTAGTTAAAGTAATCTTCTTAATTTATAAATAGATGTTTTGTTGTATATGGTTTAAGAGGCAGAAGGAATTATGAGTGAGAGACCACCCAGCTGGCTATACAGAGAAATGGGGCAGGAAGACACAGACACCTCTAAGTGTGCCTGAAATACAAGTTTACCTACTGGTTAAGAGCAGCTTACTGACATTTTACTGGGGTAAGGATACATGGAATTCCAGATTCCATTTTAAAGGATATTTTATAATTGTATATTGTAAAGTACTGCTTCTGTGCATACTAACCTGTAACTGCAGATGTGATGAAATGCTGGAGCAGAGAAAGAGAATTTGACTATGAAAATGTATTAGGCAAGAAAGTATTTCTCCAAAGCTCTTTTTGTACCTTTAATACCTGCAGTGTTGGGGAAGGTAGGTGAGAATGGCATGAAGAGTTTACATCCCTTCTTGGGCTGGGTTTGGTCTGTTGGGGAGGAATCCTGATTTGTCAAACCATTTTCAAAGCTTCGTCACAGTAGAAGTGTGGCTGGCTTAAACTGAACCAGCTCTCAATTGCCACATCCATAGAACTGAAACATGAAAGTAACACAGGAGCTTCCCCTCTTTTGAAACTTTTGCATGTGGATAGCTTTTCCTGTGTGGATTTTTTTACTATGTACTGAAGGGTAGGTGGGCAGGATTTCCAAGTAGGGAACATTGTTTAGAATGCAAAAATTGTAAAAAGCCAGGAAAGAGAAGCTCATTAAACACTATGTGAGAGATGATACCACAAGGTCAACTGTCATTACATATTTTCAATTTCTATGGTAAGGAGGTATTTGCCAGATAATCCAAAGCCTTAACTGCCTTTGGAACCAGTATAGGACAATCTCTGCCTAATGAGTTTACTATGATTTGACTTGTCAGGCCCAAATAGTGTGACTCTTGCTCCAAATGTTTTTCTTTTGTGAGGGATACTCTGATTACAGATAACCACAAAAAAATAAGTCCAACTCTCTGATACCTGTGGGCAGCTCATGTGTTCATGTTTGCTGTTACAACACAGTGACACAGTACGGGCACTCATTGTAAATTCTTACCTGGTTTTGGTATCTCTGTCAATAACAAAGTTTCTGCTTTAGGGCATTGTTCTAAAGTTCCTCAGATTATTGAAAACTACTTTGTTATCAATCACCAACCATAGTATTCTTATCCTTCCCCAGAGAAGTATTTATTGCAGTTTAGTACAGAATTCTCTCTCCAGATCTTATCAGTTACTTAATAAGGGCACTACCTCCTTCTTCCTGCCTTTGTATGAAAGCAATCTATCTCTTACTGTGCATCAGTAATCTCTCAATTTGCTGATAATGAGAATGAAAGCTTTTCAGACCCAACCTATCAACCAGACCCAACCTATACCCAAAACAACCAAACAACAGCACCACAGAAACCCCAAACCAACCCCCACTGAAGAACATCTCAGGAAACAACTGTAGAAAATTGTGGTGTTCTTGAGCAAGGAGTGCAGCTTAATGGAGGAAATTATTTCATATGATTGGGAAATCTCTGAAGGTACAAATGTTACATCTATGTATTTATTACATGCTGGAATGTGCCCTTACAACTGGCTCTCGTGCACCCCCAACAAACACGTGTCATGTCCCTTAACTGCTGCTTTCCAAGCCAGCTATTTATGCACTGATGACCCTCAGAGAAACAACCTTTTTGTCAGTTCAGATCTGTCCCTGGAGAGAAGTGGCGTCAGGTCTTTTCCTCTCAGTTCTCCCACATCAAGAGCCATGCAGAATAACAATGCTGAGCTTTTCAGATGCAGTACTATTATTATTCGTGGTATTGTTAATGAGGAAATCGAGTGGATTAGGGTAGATGGACACCTATCCTGGAATTAACAAGTGAACTAACTTGTAAGAGTGATATATTGACTTGTAAGTCAAGTTTTGCCATTTCAAAGCCACAGTGTAGTAGTGCTTTTAAATAGGCTTTTACTAAATGAATACCAGGGAGTTTTTACAAGGTATATATTGTGTGTTCAGACATAATGTGACAATATTTGGTTGGACTAACTTCACATTGTTAGATACAACAAACAGTTAATAGGATTTGTATTTCTTCAGCTTAAATTTCTTTATAGATACACTTGGAGAAGACATTTCACTACTATGCTGGGTATTTTTCAAGTCTTATTAGTACTGCTATTTATATATCTGCCCTATAGTTATCTTTTTGCTGCTCTTGGGTATCCAGAAGAAAAATGCTGATGGGTGGTGTAAGCCTGATTAAGTGATTTCTTTCAAAAGTGACACATATATTGCAGTGGCTTTAATTAGAGGGTAGGTTTGTTCTGTCAGGTCTATTCCTGTATTAAATGAAGCTTATTGAAATTACTGTTGTGCAGACTGGAGCCATAATCCCTTGTGTAACAGTTTCATCAGATCTTTGAGCTACATCAAATCTAGCCAGATCAGTACATAAAGGAAAAACTCCATTAAATTAGGAATTCAGTAGCTGGTGTGCCTGCATCTGATTCTGCAGTCATCATATCCATGCCTCGTGACAGTGGACACTGACCTGTTTTTGAAATGAATGTGTTAACTAAAATTTTGTATTTAATTAATAGATTAATAATTTGGAATGTTTGACTTCTAATGAAAAATATTTAATAACTCGCACTAACTTGCATTTCTGTTTCCAGTCAGACTGGCACACTTTTGAATACTAACATTCCCATTCCCAGTTATGCTACTTAATGAATATTCTTTCTGAAGACACAGCCTTACTACTTTTCATACAAATAGTAGAAATACATTTTTCTAAAAGATTGCCAAACTGACAAGTTTTAAAAGACATACATTATCTTATTAGACCTGTTTGTGGTATTTGGTTGCAGAAACTTAAGATCTTTAGATACAGAAAACATAACTTGACAAACAGCTTAATGAGTTTTCTTACTTGTAGCCAAGCTGTCGGCAGACTACAGCTGCATCCTTATCAGACCATCCATCATCACAAATTGTGCCCCACTGGCCATTGATAAAAATCTCCACACGTCCTTCCTTCTTATTCTCACCATCCATCAGCCTGATGGGAGGACCTGGGAATAAATTAGTGCTGTCAGCTCACAGCAACAGAAGCAAGAACTGGTACTTTTTGTTACTTTCATTATATTTAGTACAACTGTTATTTACATTCAGCAAGCCTCATATCAGTGGTTAAAGTAGTCATATTCATCCTGGTTGGCAAAATGAAGCAGTTTGTACAAATTACAAGACAAATACTAAATACTACTGTACTTTACTCTTCAGCTGGTTCCTTAATTCCAAGCCAATATGTGACATAGTTCAGAAATTGACCACAGTTCTATACAAATGGTAGAAAACACCTGAGACACTTTTGATACAATACCCATACAAGCTGGATAGATTTTCCTTACAGACACTTCTGGGTGAATGTAACTGTATCTCAGTCCATAAATCCATTCTCAAACTGGTTGCTGCTGCTCCTTCTATCCACTGTCTTAGCAAAAATAGTGCAGCATTGTGTTGAACTTCAACTATTCCTTATCACTATGCACATTGTTCTGCAGCATGTTATTCTGCATTATTTTTCTAGCAATTTAAATTGATTGTTTATTCAGATACATTCATAATATGAAATTTCACTTATGTGGATTAGTCAGACTTAGTTGATCATGGTTTCTGCAGTGCTTGGCCTCTAGTTAAGTTTTGACTCTTTAGGCAAAGTACATACTTAATTCTTACTTACTCTAAGATGCCTCTATAGCCTGCAAGCAATGCAAATACCCTTAAAACAGTTATGAATTCCTCTGTGGCCTCTTTGTCATGTTCAAGGGAGGATCACCTTCTCAATCTTTTTGTAATCTTTATAATCTTTAATATACTGATGAGAGTTGCTTTTTAGAATAATGAAAAAGACTCTTCCTCATTCTTCTAACCTGTTTCCAATCTTTTCTAAATATGTGAGGATGAGGAATTACTTAATTGCACTCTTAAAGCAGTATTTTGAGATAGCTGCATTTGATATTTAATTCAGATTAGTTTAGGGTATGTGTAACTTCCTGTCATGGTTTGATGCTGGCACAATGCCTGTGTCCCCATGAAAATACACTTTCCCCAGTGGCAGCTGTGAGATGTGACCAGGAATAGAGCAAAGCAGGCTCCAGCTTAAGAATAAAGAGAAAAAGAAACTTTATTAACTACAATATATAGGAAAAAAAAACTTCAGAATGAAAACTTTCCAAATACATTCCCCCTCCTCCCCCCTTTCAGGTAATCAACTTTCAGTCCATCAGCACCCCTCAGGTAATCAACTTTCAGTTCATCAAGGAGAGGAGTCCCTCTTGTACCGTAGGCTTCCCCCGGAAACACAGCTGAAACCTCTTGTGTTTCCGTGTCACTCGTGGCACCGCCCGGAGAACATCTGCCCTCATGACCTCTTCCTTCCATGCTCAGTGCTCTCACCACTGTCCATGGACCAGAACTGCTTCTAGGGTTCCTTTTTTAAGGATGCTTTGCCCAGTTCCAAANAAGGCTCCGGCCTACCTCACCAGGCTGCATGGCCTCCCCTCCCTCACCCAGTCCTGGCTGGGCAGGGGAGGTCTAACCTCCTTCACAGACCGGAACCAAGAGAGTTCTCCTGGGCATTCTCTGCTCTTTTAACCCCTGTGTGTTCTCAGAGGCGGTTCAAAACTTCAGTGGCCAAACCAGGTGCCAATATTCAAATCCAAGCACTGATTGGTTTGACCACAACCTCCCAAAAAAAACCTCCCTTCCTTCTCAACCTAGGACACTTCTGTATACCAAACATGAATCTAGTCAGTGCTAGTTAAATCTGGCCTAAGTCATTAATGAGTGGGGAAATATTTGAAGATAAAATCCAAGTATGTTTGTTTCCGAAGTAATTTAAAGCATATTGTGTTGGAGTTCATACTGTCTGGACAGTTACATGGATTTACTTCACCAACATTCTGTTTACTTATGCTGCCATGATCTTACTGAACAAATGTCATTATTGTAGTATGTCTCCTTTTTAGTGCTCCGTAATATCTGTGTTTCCTTAAGTCCTATCATCTACTAATTTCTCTTTTTTTTCCACTGAATTTATCCTTATCTCCTAGGAAATGTCAGATAAACACTTATTTTCTTGTTGAACTGAAATGTTCTGGAAGAATACAACTTAGGTGAGAATTATACTTCTATTAACCAAATAGAGGCATGGAATACTACTAATATTTTGTTGTTATTTATTTATTGTTTAGGTAATATTTTATTGTTATCTCATCTTCTTGTGGTTTAGAAAACACTCAGATATATATATATATATTTATGAGCACAAAATTAATATAGCATTCTGGTAGTGGGCATGTGAGAATATTACCATATGGATGTATTTAACTGAACCAGACTCCTTCAGCAGAGATATTTTATAGGAATTTGAGCAAAGTGGCACAGATGGTTTGCATCTGTAAAGACAGCAGTCATGGATTGAATTCCTGTTATTTTTGGTTTGAGAAAATTCTTTCTAACAAATAGGATTTGATATATGTACTGCAACGCAAAACATTCATTGGATGGTGAGGGGGCTATATAGAATAAGCCTGTGAAGAGGTAGAGACTCAAAAAGTACATCTGGAAGTGCTGAATGTTATTATAACAAGTAGCAACATTGTGCGGTAAAACCATGTTGTAGTTTGTGGGACAAACCTTCAGTCTGTGATTTCAAGGAAATAGGCATATAATACCAATTTCAAATTCAACTGAAATAATCTTTGGTAAGCTAGACGGCATTGGCAGCAATTTTCTAAAAGGCTACATACTGACAAGCTACACACGTAGCAAGTTGTAAAAATGAAACTTTTTCAGAATTGCTGTGCAACCCATTGTTCCCCTGCAGTTTCTACTGCACATATCTCATAGCCAGAATTACTGTTTAATTATCTGCATGTGGATTTAGGAATCTTTGAAATTTATTTGTTTCTATTTTATTGTGTTTATATTTTTATCACTGTGCAATTGGTATTTTTCTATCATTTCTTATCAGTCTTTTTATTCTCTTTATTTTCATACAAGTTTGTAGGCCTTTGACATTGGAACTAACTCTTTTATCTGGGTGTGTAGTATCATTCTGTCCTGGTCAGCGAATGGGGCCCATTCACCCAGACACAATATAACTGATAGGCAGTAGTAACACAGAAATAATTTCATGCTTCTCCCCCTACCTTCTTGCTATCTCTGAACTTCCCATCTTCTCCACATCCCTTGTTTTGGATTGTCTGAATGCAAAGCCTTAGGAGGATGTACTATTGATTTGTATTCCTCAGTGCTCAGGTATGTCTCCAGCATTTGACACCAAGCATTACTTGGAGATTGAGAAGTGCCAAGTAAAATTAGGTAAACCATCAGAAAGTGCTGAATAGGTTCAAATCTAGTGGAGACTGAGACAACAGCATCTCTGGAATGTGACTTTGTGACCTTGCAAATCTGGGTTGAAGTTTAATGTTCTGGATGCTTACGTTCTAAACAAAACTTGATTACTTCCTGTGATCTTCAGGAGAAAAGTTAGGTTTTTTTCCCTTCCTGTTCTTTCTTTGCACCTATCTGACAAATACTAGGATTTTGAGAATCCTTAAGTATCCTGTACTTTGGTTGGATCTGTATCCACAGCAATACTCATACTGTGACTTTAGCAAAGAGCTTCCTCACCAAGTGAGCGCTTGTGGCTGTCGTTTTCTGGGTGGCAGATGAGTCTGACATCCTCCTGATGGTTGCAGTCGTGCTTCCCCCACTCCCGCCGTGAGCACTGCAGAAGGTTTGTCTCCTTCCCAGAGCAGATCACATCATCCAACCAGATGGGCCCGGAGCTTCCTTCTGAGTAGCTCTCTTTTTCCATACCTGCACTTTTTCCATACCTGCACAACACAGAGATGTGTTTTGGTCCACAGTGATCAGAGGACACATGATGCTTAAGCATGAGAAAAGAAAGTGATATTCCTGAGGAATAAAGATTTCTCAAATATTCTCTGTAAGCAGGTTCAGTTAGCATTAAATTCAGTGAGAGCACCATATGCTGCCTCTTCAGTAATGTTTTTTTTTTTTTTAAGAATTACTGTTACATTAGTACAAACTTAAGAATGTAATGCCTTTGATTAAGGCTGCTCTTCAACCAAGCATATGGCTGGCTCAATGACTCTGAGGCTTTAAGCATGTTCTTAGTATTCTGTATACATTTAAATGTCACGGTCTGAGACAAAATCCTTTTTTGAATGTCAGCTGTTACAGTTTGAAGGCAAGACAACAGTCACCTACTGAGAGTGTATCTTTGTAGCCAGAGATCAGTAGGAGAAGTAGGGAAGACTGAATCATAAAACAAATGGGATTTTTCTAAAATGCTTTTCAATACATAACTGTTCCAGGGCCAGGCTGTGGGATTTCCTGAGGTAGTGCAGAAGTACTCACACCTTGAAAATTTCTGTCATTAATGACTGTACAACAAGCAAAGATTTAGAAGAAGCAGACTTTTATAGGGAAAATGGAAATCAAAATCAGTTCTTCTCTATAGCACATGCATTGATCTCAGTAAAAAAGAGAATTGGAAGGAACTCAGTGAATAAAGGTTGCTAAATCACGCTTGTTGAAGGTTTTTCTACCTAAGCTAAGGCCTACATAGCTCTGTGAAGCTGAGGAAAGCAGGCTTTAATGGATTTTAACTCGGTTGTTTCTTTGAAGCACTCAGCTAATATTAAAAAGCAGACTCTTAAAATAGGGTCCATGTAGGGTTCATGTAACTGTTTGTAATCATGTTCAAGTCACAGAGTCAGATATCCAATATCAAGTAATCTTACTTAAATCCCAGCTGCCAGCAAACCACCTGCGTGTTCAACTCCGTCCAGCCGTCGTCACAGACCGTGCCCCACTGCCCTGTGTGATAGACCTCCAGGCGGCCCTCGTGACTGCCCTTCCCACCTGTGAGCCGCAGTGCACCATCTGTGCCCATAACAAGGGAAAACAAAAACAAGGATCAGTGTTTCTTAGATCTCATTGTTGTTCTAAAGCAAAATCAGTAACATTGCCTTTACTGCATCTGGTTTGGGTTTGTGCCTCTGCAAACTTTCAGAGTTTTTCCCAGAGCTGTGAACTCTGCCTTTGTTCCGCTTTTTCCTGTGATGATTGATGACTGGAGTACCTGTGAGAGGTGTGCAGGAAACGCCAGCATCTTCTTTGTGGCCACAGTTGTGTTCTCGCCAGGAGCTTTTTGGGCACTGTTCTATTGAGAGTTCATTTCCCGTGCACTGTACTTCATCCAGCAGCACGGGGCCAGACCCTTCTCCAAAGTAAGCCTGGCTCCATGCCTTGGCAACACCCCTGTAGAAATGCAAGGAGCACCCAGTCAGAAGGAAGCAAGCTGAAGATTTTCCTTTCCTGTGCCTTTGACTTTTAACTTTCCTAGGAGAGATTACAGATTAACAGCTTGGGTATGAGGATTCTAATTTTAATACTCATTTAATATCTATATATAGTAAAAATAGTCCAATATATATTTCTAAAGTGACTTTCACCTGTTGTCCTCAAAGCACATTAATCAAATACCCAGATAAATGTGATTGTGCCCTATTTAGTTCTATGAAAAACACAGCAAAGAGATCTTAAGCGACTTGACAAGTGTCATATCACCCATCAGCAATAGAAATAAGAACAGGAAGTAGACCAGTGACTGGCCTTGTATGGGGTATATTCTCTGTCAGCAAAATGGATTTTGAGCACAAAAAGCTATGTTGATTGAAAACACTCCATTGTTTTAGAATTACAGAAATTATGTAATGTTTAACCCTTTATCATCTATCAGGATTTTTCCAATTCTATTTAAAATATCGTGTCTTTCATACATAAATGTTTGCCATGGTTCGGTTTCTTTCCGCTCAATGTTTTCTCTGTTCCTGTATTCATTGTAGTTTGAAATGGCAAGATTGAAATGTCTAAAGTTTGGACTGTAATGATTTACCTATCTAAAGCATTAGTTTAAATTAACTACAAAAGCATCTTGTTTTTTCCAGTGTATCTGATAAAGATGCTGGTAGAAATGTATGGAAAATATTAAGGAAAAAATCCTTATTCATTAAGCAGCTGGCTGAAATCAGAGATGATGATGGACTGCTCTGAATGCTTTTACAATTTATACCATATTCCAGTAAGAGTCTCTGGAGTTAGGCAGAGACAACACATCCCGTCATTATAACCAGGGGAATTTCTGTCAAGCAAAAATTATTTAGGAAACCAAATACCATTATTTTCCACCTATTAATGGGAGCTTCATATTCTGGAGTTTTTCAGGAGTGCTACAGAAAAATTGAAGGGGTGTGGGAAGCTACTTACTGAGAAGCTTTACTTTTACAGTTTCTGGTATGTTTCCAGATGGATTAACAGTATGCAAATTTGTATTATTTTTAGTACTTCAGAACTGGTCTACTGCCACTGTTGGTAAGTTGATTTCACTTCATATTAATTAGCATGTTTGTTGTAACATCTTGCTTACTTGAGAAATTCTGTAAATCTCTAGACATATTTCAAAAAGACTTAGCAGGTTTAGCACCATCTTAATACAATTTATTTACTCAGAAAAACAAATCAAATTAGAAGCATCAGTTTGTGCAGTTTGTGATGATTGCAAGTGATCATTGTTGTGATGATTATAAGTAATAAAAAGTTTTAGTGTCATCAGGAAGAAGGCAGAATTAAGAGCATTACACTTGTCATTAGTATACAGAAATGCAAAGCAGGGCTTAGTAACTCCCCAAACCTATTAATAGCAGCCCAGTTAAAAAGCAAGAAAAGCCTGCAAGGAGATAGACTTTCCATTAGGTATTCCCAATTGAAAATGTGCAGGAATATAGAAATACATCATAAAATAAGCTGGGGAAAAAAAAAATCTGATGTCAGAGAAGCATATTGGTTCCTATGTTGGCTCAGCAGGAGATCTACAATATTTTTAACTAGTCCACAATTCTCATCCTTCTGAGCTAATTTGGGTGCCATGGGCAGCCCAAGGCCTCAGTGACAAAACAAGTACACTCTGGGAATCACCCACTAGTGCCACAGAACTTTGTACCTTCAATACCACTTCTTTCACTTCATTGTAGTCCCAGCAGGCTTGAACAGGCAAGTTCTGTTCCAGTCTCCTCTGCATTTACCTCCTTAGTTCTCATCCAGTCTGTCTCAGACATAATCCCCTTCTCCTGCATGGGATACAACCCAGCATCTTCTCTGCTTCTTGCTCCTAGTTCTTTCCCTCTTCAACCCTCCTGGCCTTCCATCCCAATTGTCCTCATCTCCTTCCTCTCTGGTCCAGCAGTTTTTCTCTTAGTCTCCCACCTCTGCAGCATTTTTCTGCAAATACCAATACTTACCTTCCGTGAGGTATCAAAATCCCCCCTGGCTGTTAAGAAAGTGAATCAAGAAAATCCTGTTCTGCTGCTGTAGCTGTATTTTGGACCATGCTTATTTCAGACAGAATCACTGACAAGCTTAACTGTCAAAACTTCAAACACATCTCTAGCTCAGTATATGCAAACTGACAATCTTCAGAGATGCGTGGTTTAAACAAATATAGAGAGATTCTCACAACCATGCCATATCTTTCCTGACTAAGCAGAGTTCTTGTGCCAAAGCCAGGAGGCTGTCAGACTGCAGTAAAATGGATTGTAAGGATTTGAACAGTCAAAAATTTCTTCACCTACAGGTTTGGATTGAAACTTTACAGGAATTGTAGTGAGTTTTCACTACAAAGTCAACATTTATTCTGAGACATTCTTTATCTGTCTGGCCAGACAAAATTTGCCCTATCATATGACACTGAAAACTGGTTCCAGGGAATTGAAATTAATGTCACTGTACCTGACTCTTCTATAAATAAACTTGGTTACTGCTCCAAAGTATCAGTATGATTTTAAAGGAGCGTTTTTTTTCACAATTACACTTCTAGCTTCAGCTGAGGGTCTGATAACTCTCCTGCTTTGCTGCTGGAATAGCAAACAGGTAGAAAAACAAACCCAAGGCCGAGCTGCCGACAGACAACTTCAGCATCTGCATCATCCCACTGGTCATCACAGACTGTGCCCCACTGGCCACCATGGTAGACTTCCACTCTTCCTTCGTGGGCATTGCTCCCACCAGCCAGCCGGATCGGAGTGAAGACAGGGCCTGGGAGAAAAAACAGGAGATAGAACACGTCATTCATGTAATAAAATATCATTCTGATAGTAAAGAGGGAGGAAGATGGCTTAATGGTTTCTCTGACCACTCAAGAGCCACATTTTCTTTTTTCTACTACATGGGAAACCTGAAAGTGAAGTGAGTTCCTTTGTGCTCCACTTTCGGTAGCTGAAAAAGCTTACACATACAAGTAACCATATTGATCTGGAATTACCTAAGTATCACAGCATTCACAGACACTTAGGGCTGTAAGGCCAAATACTGAATCAGTCAGTAGAGCTACTTTTCTACAAGTAAGAGCAAAATTGGGTAAAATCTGAAGTAAGAGGTAAAAATTAAGTGGCAGACACAGAAATTAATCCTTGGGTTTTCTCGTTCCTTTAGAAAATGCAGTCAGAGCAGTGAAATCTCTTTGACTGTGGAGTCTCAGTTGAATTGTGCAAGTATTGTTCCCTGCTTGCTTCCAGTCTTTTAAAATCAGTAGCTCTAATCTGGTGTACCAAGAAACTGTCTTGAAAGCATCACTGCTAAATAAATCTATAAGAATGGAAACAGTTTAAAGCCATATAAAACCCCATAATTGCTGTAATATGAACAAGGTTATTTAAATTTCCACCATATCTAATATCCAAATTATTTAAATTTGAATAGTATTTAAGTAATTTTCCAACCAATTAATGCTACTATTTAATTCTTGGTTATTAAAAAAAAAACCCAAAACAACCAAACTGAGGTCATTTCTCCAATTTCATATTAGAGTGTCACTGATGAGGGGGGTGTATAAATGTTTTAAAAGGCTATTTGAAACAGAACCTGAAAAATGTGAAAGCATTAATAATTTTCGGTTTCTTTAGGCAAAAACTCTCTTGTTCTCATTCTTTGTCTCGTAGCTTGAAAAGATTCTCCCTTCCCTCTACTCAAGAGTTTTCTAAGACCAAGATTTTCTTTTAAAAGCCACTTAAAAACTTAAGTAGGAGAAGAAAGGCAGCACAGAACTGGCTGTAGCCACATGTTTTCATTTCAGCTGAAGAGACTGGCATTGCCAGCTCCCCAGCACTGCCAGCCCAGCTCTACTCGAGGCAGCCCTGTCTTAAATCTGATGGCATGCTTGCCCACTTAGTTAGCATATTGATTAAAATAATATCAAATATCTTAAAAACATTAATGATACTTGTTTTCCTAATAATAAAAGTTTGACATTTTAAAAAAAGTGGGGGAAAATCCTCATTTTACAGACAGAGATTCTTGCTACTTTACTCCTTCTCACAACCTACATCTGAAAGAAGCATTTTGTTGTTATTAAGCTAGGTGCTGCTTGAGGTATTTGGAGCAGTTAATGATGCAATTATTCAATCTGTATAATCTGTTCCAAGAAATCGTAACACTTTTTCTAATTTAATTATTGTAATTATTGCAACTTCTACTTAAATGAAACAAGGACTTGATTTTTTTTTTTAACTTGAATTTATTTTTTTTTACCCAGGGGGGAGATACATGTGACAGCAGCTGCCATTTTTTGAGGACATGTCCCATCTTGCCAGGTGTCTTTTTCACATAACAGTATATTGTCTTCATCGCCACGACAACGCACTTCACTCCAGAAAACAGGAATAAGGCCTAATCCAGAAAAGGGTATGTGTTTTGCTGTACCTTTCTCCCTGTAAAAATAATCAGGATAGGGTATCAGAGTGGGAGGAAGGGAAGTGGGAACATTTTCTCATCTATAAATCTTGGAGTAGAAAAGAAAGGGCTTTCTTCAGTAGTGTAAATTCATCACATTTTCATACAGTTCCACCATTGTCTTCTGCACAAAGAAAAGTAACAGATGTGACCCAGTTCTCACCATTTTGTTGTGGGATATTTTAGTACAATGACTGTGTTGCTGCAGAGCCAGCTACATTCCTGCTCTCCCGGTTCTTAACTAGAGAAATCAACACAGACTCCCCAGTCCATAGGTGAATCTACAGTACCAGCCCACTGCAGTTACAATTGCAGCAGTAATGCCACCAGGTCTTTCTTCCTTATTCTGTCCTTTACTCCATGAAGACATACCATGCTCGGCCCATAAATGCCATGTATTGTGGCTGTGATGATGGGGCAGTGCAACCACCTCACACTCAATCAGATCAGGCCCCCATCCATTTTTCTTAATTCAGCCATTCCCATCCACCCAGAACATTTTATAAACAGCTCTCTTTCCTTCTCATGCTGAATCTACAGCAACACTTATAGAGCCATCTTCTCTTCCTCGCAAAGCACAGTGACGTTAAAACAAAGCCCAAATATGGTGATATCAAAGGAACAGATAGATGGAGCACCTGAAAAGCACCAGTAATACCTCATGAGTTCACCTGGTGGAACAGAGATCCAAATTTCTGTGAAACATTCAATACAGCTCAAAGTTTTAGCTACTGTTTGCTTGGGGCTTTTTTGGCCTGGGTTCAGCTTTGAGCCATTTCTGTTGAAAAGACAAAACCATTCACCCGTATTGCTGAACTACTTTTGCTAACAGCAGCCTTGTTCAGCTGAAATGTTCAGGGTATAGAAAGCAGATAGGACTCACATGAAAATGAGGGAAGGAACTGCTGCACGTAGACAGCTGAAGTCATAAGCAAAATCACAGCCTCCAGATGGCTGAACTTTTATCTCATCTAATCCTTATATTTCTATAAGTTGGCATGGTGTGGCCAGATTAGTATTGAACATTATAAACCAGCTTAGATTTAGTTCTGGCTAGCAGTCTTAAAAAGTGGATTAATCATTAGGAATGTTACAGTGCAAGTCTGCTATAAAAGCCCCTTACTGCTTGTAGCAAGCAAAACCAGTGCTTCGGTATGTGAGTGAAAGAAATGTTAGAAAGGCAATAAAGACAGCCAAATTATGCTAAATGGTGCTGTTCATTAACTCCATTCTGGCAGCAGCGGGAAGCAGTGGTCATCGAGGACAGTGCAGGGATTTTCCGCCTGTCCAGTATGGCTGTGGCTCTGAAGCGTTGCCATTTGCCAAAAATGTAGGATGAGTTCCAGGTGTCATTTGGCATACTACAATGAGTGATTACTAGGATAACCCCTTGCCCCTGAGAATTAGGAATTTTCCTGTGATTAGGAGCCCATGTGGAGTCTAATCCTGGCCACATTTACATTGTTATAGATTCAATAGCCTCACTGGAGCTGTTAATTGACACTTAGATGTGTGCGATCCAGATCGGACCTCGTAATTCTGTCCCTGCAGACATCTCCCAGATGTCCAGTAGAGCAGTTTGTTGAAGCTTGCTGCCCCATTCAGACATTTCACTTTGAAAGCAAAGCATTTGCCACAGTCTGCTCCTGTTCAGGTCCTATCTTTGGCTTTCTGAGGAAATACTGATTTCCTCTTTGAAGTGTAATGTGGCTGAAGGCAGCAAAGTATTCTGGGAAGAACAACTTCACTTTCAAACAGAAAAAGCAATCATCAAACACAAAAAGCCCTCAGGATTTACAAAGCAGATTGTCCTTTATACTGAAACATCATGAAAATGAGTTGATTCATTTTTACTCGAACTGGAACTTACCCAAGTGCAAGCTGTCGACATATAACTGTCGCGTCATTATTGTCCCAATGGCTCCCACAGATTGTTCCCCAGATTCCATTCAAATAAACCTCCACTGTACCTTCAAACTCATTCTTGCCTCCCCGGAGTCTCACTGACCCTAGTTACCAAAAATTAAAAATAAAACAATTACACCTCCAAGATACTCTATTGCTCAGTTAATGCATCCTGCACAAAAGACTCTGAACCTCATTTTCCCTGAGTTCTTGTTTCATGGATACTGAGCTGTTTCCAAGAAACATTCTGGCACACCTACCATTCTCATACAATGATACACAAATTAAGAGAACCTTTTTTGTACATGAGGAAAGCATTATTCTCCCCATACTGAAGCTGCATCATATTTCTGATCCTTCTGATACTATAACTGAAAGATCTAATGAAGTATTTATACACACATAATTATTGAAATGTGATTTCCTCTACCCAAATGAGTAAATATATATATATATTTACATACACTCACACTGTATGTATACACATACATACATATATATGTATGTATGTGTATACATACAGTGTGAGTGTATGTATATATATATTTGTATAAAATATGCTATACTTTTATCTTTCACAAAATTCCATTGGCCTTAAGGGAATCAGAAAATAACCACATGGACTGCACAGCTTTTGCTCTGACCCATGTTACATTATGCATGTCATAGATGACAGCAGTTTATTTTAGCCAAAGAATGCATTTGTTCATACTTTTCTCAGACAGAAAAACGCTGCATGTAGTTCTATTAATTCATGAGAGGTCTTTACCAAATTCTCAGACAAAGCAAGCTAAAAACCGTAAGGAATTGTCTAAAAGAAGTGGGGAGGAAAAAAAGTGCTTCTTGAGCACTACGGAGCACAGAAATCTAAGAAAATTAGCAGATTTTGCATTTTTGTATTACAGTAGTTTTACTTGTGATGTCTGATGCATCTGCTGTTGAAGGTAGCCAAGTGCCACTGGCAAAGGTGGGAAAAAGCTGGTCATAGGGATAACTACACAGAAACAAAAAAAATCATGACAGAGCAGTAATTCAACAAGAAACATTTCTGTTAAATTACCAAACAGAGCCCAGCTATATGAATTCGTATTGCCTGAAATCCCAATTAATCCATCTGCTTCTGTTCTGTGATCTACTTAGAAGCTACATCATCATTCAGTTTGCAGGAGTTTAGCAATGGGATGAAGGTAGTCAGTGTTTGTGCCTGCATTTCATTGTGTCTGCGTTCATCTTTGTGCAAATAATAATAATAATAGGTAGGTCCACTTTTTCTTCTTAGCTTCTGTCCTGGGTTGTTTTTTTCAGTGTATTTTATAAAACCACAAAGCCAAACAACTCGAGGAATTAATTAACCTCATGTTTGGCTTGGCATGTTCCTTTTGCCTCCTATTTACTTTCTCAGCAGTAACTTACTGTGCAGTAAATTACAAACAACATTTATTTGACTCATGTTACAGAGTGAGCTATCATTCCTGAGAGAGGATTATTACTGAGTCAAATATAACTATACTGTAGACATGTTGCACATCATTTATCTGTCTTTAAAATTTTTCTCTTTGTGTTTTTCTGTATGTGTCACAGACAGACAGAGTTTGGAATTCTGTTTATTTCTGCTCTTAACTAGACTTTTGTATAGACTATTATTTTCACTTGAAACATAACTGCACTCATAGCAAAGTGATTCCTGACATACCAGAAAGTGAGTTTGAAGATGTCATCTCCGAAAATAAGTTTATTTTAGTGCATGATTGCTTACAGTGCTGCATGACACCTACTGAAATCAATACAGTGCTTCCTGAGTGCACATTACACAATGTTTCTATTCAAATATTTGAATAAGACAGTACTTGAAGAATTTTCTTCTAAAGTCTCCATGGCAGAATTTGGCTCATTCCTCTTTCTGTACTTAAAGATTTCCCAATTACAGCGGTGGAACAACTTAGTCATGTACACACAGCAAAACACACAAGAGGATTGCTAAAAGTAATTTTGTAACCAATTTTAAATATTCTTGATTTTCACCTGATAAGTTAATCTAGAAAGAAATAAAAAGAAAGCCTGTTTTTACATGTAGCTAATATTAAACCTGCCATTTAATAGAGGTAACCAAATATAATGTATATGTACTTTGAAGTATGTATCAACCTCTGTCATATGATCAAGTTATAATTATGTAGCAAACATATCAAAGGTACTAATAAGAAAATTATTTCTCTGTTTTTTACTCAAAATGTTGCGGTATTCAGACACCTGGTATTTATATCACCAGATCAAGAGATACATTAGTTACAGTAGTGATGCCTCATAAAACAGAACCTCAACATCAAGACTTTCATTACAGTAGCTTAGTTTTGCTTTCTGGTATATATAACTCTTTCTTCATGATGAAACACAGCTCTGTGTTTCCTGTGTAAATTGATCCTAGGGAATTACAGGATAACAGCATGATCTGCCGTCGTGTGTGTTTATGCTGTATTGCCAACTGTCTCTTTAGGTGTTAATATTTTAATTGCAAGCTAGTCAATGTTTGCATTGTAAAATTGCCAGGAAACACCTTTTTCACTTCATAGGAAGCAAAAAACCTAATATTTGGCATGATTGAAAGGATACAAGTTAATTCTTATTTTTCACTGGTTAAGTGTACTGCTGTTCCAATGTAACACCTCAAGCACCCGAACACGTGTCTCAGGGGCTTCCTCTGTGCTGCCCCTGAAGCACAACAACTCTGCAGAGGAGCGTCTGCATTCCCTCTTACAAAACATGCCTGGCTTGAGTGTATGCACTGGAGGCTCTAGGTTTCTGGAGTCAGAGGTATAGTAGCATCTCAGATTTTTAAGCTATAAGTTTTCAGCTCTTTTAGGTGCTGAAGAAAACTAAACCTGTTGGGAGCAGAGCTAATGCAGTAGTATCTACTCTTTCTGCTCTCCACCAGTTCAATATGGTGTCAGATCTGTGCTTAAAGTGTTTATCAAACCTACCCTGCCTCAACACAAAGCTCAACAACGGGGAACAGCAGCACCAGGATCCTGCCCATGACTCCGCCCTCCTCAGCACTGGTTAGGAAGAGGGAGGATGAGAGGTGACGTGACCCCACAGTAGTTAGAAACAAGGGCACAGGACACAAAGCAGGCCTGTGAGACAGTTCTAGACATACTGTGGTCTTAGGACAGACTTAACTCAGCCTGTTATTAAAAAATACTGTCTGCTGTCTTGGCAGAAATTCCTTCATTTATAAAAATGAGTATAAATACTCAGAAAGTATCTATGCATTTACTGTAATTTTGTTTTAGCTGAGGTTACTGACGGTCAATTCCTGTTGTTTACATACAGTCTGGTAATTTTAGTTGTCCTGGTATCTGCCCAAGTCAGAGTCTTTCCTATCTGCTATCACTGTTGAAAGGAGATTAAGTTATACTTGCAAATGCAAGGAAGTAAGGGTATCCAGTGGGTGCTGCTGAGACTTGCTCCAGAACACCTGCCATATAGGCTGAAGATGAGACACTCAGGAAAACGGAGAGAAAAACCACCCAGCCAACTTTTAATTAACTCAGAAAAGCTGAAGAGCATCAAAGGAATTGCACTGTTGTGCTTGGCCTCTTTTCCTATACATTCTCATGTGTGGAGTTGCTGGGTAACTTCAAACCCTGTTTTATTTTTTACATTTCACTGGGAAAGAGCATCGTTACTTTGTGGCCAAATTGCAAATAGGGTGGAAATCACTTCCACTTCTGCTGTACCTGTTAGTGCTGCAGCAGTAGAGTTTATGATGTTGGATAAAGGTGTGCCATAGTTTCTTGGTAAACAACTGTCCAAAGGTTTGCAATTTGGCTGTAAATGTAGGATGGGAAAATAGTAATCAGAAGAAAAATTGCCTGTGCCTTTCACCCTGGTGCAGTGTGCTCTGAAATGGCAATTTAAAGCAAAGCAAAGTAATTTCAATTTTAGAAATCTGTAAAAACAACATATTTTTATTTATGCCCTAATGTTCAAGGTGTTCCAGTGTGGAATAGTGCTACAGAAAGGCCCTGCACTGACAATTAATCTCTGTTGTCTTGAGTCAATTAGGTTAGTCCAAATTGATATCAAGTGTGAGGGTTTCCCATTGACATATGCTCTATATCCCATGGGATCACACTGTTACTTGTAGTATTTAGAATACATGGGGATGATCCATAATACATATAAAAGGGTCTATCTCAGTTTCAGAATGAAAGTAATTCACTGGTTTGTATGAGATACTGCATGTAGCACAGGTAAAACCTAACATTGGTTCAAATCAATGGAAACTTCCCTTCCAGGATCGGGCCTGACTAAAATCAAATAAATTAATCCTGTTAACTTCAGCAAAATTATGCATGGTGCTCACTGTGATCAATGAATGCTGTTGTCTGTCACTTTCCTGAGCACTGCTCTTAGTCTAAAATTACAATTATTTTCTCCAGGTATTTTAACCTTGAAAAAGGGTGCCTCCAGCAGAAGTACTTTTTAAGAACTGTCTTGAGGATCAGTAGCAGTATTGCATACTCAAGGATTCTTATATTAGAACTTTCATAAATATTGTATACACTGATTGTGTAATGTGCTGCGTTGGTTCCTCTGCAGCACTGAGATCCATCATGTCAGCAATCAATGGTTTAAGGCTCTGAGAATCTAAACTGAAACTGAGCAATGTAACTGGCTCTGAAGGACTGCAGTTGTCTTATGTGGGCAGAGCTGGAAGAAAAAAAAAGGGTCTCACCCTGTGCAGCTCGGGTAAGAATGGTTCCAGAGGAGCTGCTTCTTAGAAGGAAAATATGGACATTCATGTTTCAGTTCTAATCATAAGCTATTAAAAAAAACCCGAAGTCCCAAAAGTCATTCCATCAACTGCTTGGACTATAGTATAATAGGTAGGGGAAAACAATCTAGTGTTTAGATTATGAGCCTGAGGCTTGATTCTTCTCTCACAAAAGTTTAGTGAACCTTTATTTGATTGACATTAGTGGAATCACCTTTTGATAAAAGCAATTTTAATGGAAAGGTTCTAAAGTCAGGACTTCCTGGAGATGTGTACTTTATTTCCAGTTCTGCCACTGACCTCTGACAAAGGTACTTGCCCTGTTTTGTATTGGTCCCTCTTTGTAATAGAAAAGCAAATAATTAACCCACTTGATTCAAAGTGCTTTAAATTAGATGTGTAACAACATAGCATGAACAACATATGCACAAAACTGTAGCTATGTGCCACACAAACATTGTGTGGCAGCAGCTGCTCCCAAGTACTGAGCTAGGCCTCATTCTTGGAACCTGAGTACACCACAGGTAAGTTGTTATTAGCAGCAACTGAAATACTAAATTCTGGTGGACTTTTACGGGCTCTGTGTAGCGAGTATGCTCATATTCATTTATTGTCCTCTCTGGTATCCTTGGTTAATCATGATAATTTTTATATATTTGTATTTAGTTTCCTTGCTTTCAATGCATGAATAAGTAATGTTACCCAGATATTTTTAGAAGGAAGGAAATGAAACACCAAAACCTATTATTTTCAACAGTAAAACTGATTTTAGTCTAGTACTGTACAGTATAATTGCAAAGGCACTTTAAAAAAAATTGCATTGTTACTGTTTAAATATAAAGCAGTTTAATATATGCATATGCACAAAGTTTAGCCAATCAACTTTGCAGATAATTCATACTATTTAAGCTAGAAAAACCCAGAGATTTACAGTTAAGCCTTAGAATATGGTATTGTATTTAGTTATGGCAGGTGCCTAACACTGAGTATGGGCTTCCTTAGCCAGGTACCAAAGCAAGAGGTGCAGTGAGTTTCTCTCTGAGCACTCTGTCCCTCTCTAGCTATAACCACATCATGACATTGCTTCAATGGCATCTTTTTGCCTCTTGTCAGAAAGGAACATACTTCAGGGGGAATATTGCAGTAATCTTTTATTTCTGGACAAATGGTTTGATTTGTGTCCATGCTCCACCTTAAGCCATCTCACAAATTCTCTAATTCTTTCATCTTGCCCCCATTGAGGCTTTTGGACAGACATTGGCCCTGGTGATGCCACTGGAGTTTACCACCGAGTCCAACAGTAATGATCTGTCCATTGCAAAGTATTGGCTATTGTTCAGTAGCTGTGTCTTCCCTCTTAGCAGGGGCCAACCTGGATTTCCTTTTTCTGGGGGAACAAAGCAGCATTCTGAAGAGACTGGAGAAACACAGCTAAACCCTGTGTTTAGCTAAATCATGTAGTATTTTTAGTGGTTTTTTGCTTAAATCCCCTTCATGCTGAACTTACAGAGGATTCTGAAACTTACTTTACTAAGTGCAAGATTAGGTTCTTAGCAATAAACTGCTGTGTTCTTCACTATTCTGTTAGACTAAGTCCTCATGAAGTATTTTGGGAACCAGACTGAAGAATTCTAAAAAAAAACTATTAATATGCTGGGCTAAATTAGAGAAGCAACTGTGGTACCCTCTCTGAAAGTGAGATCAGTTAAAGGGCATGAAGTCTTTTGGGTTTTTTTTCATCTGTGAAAAAAAGATATCTGTTTTCTCCTTCATGCCAACAGCTGCCTGGTATTCTTTCCAGGGAAACATCTGTACTGCATAACATCATTCTGTCTTCTTGAAGGAGTGCATTTCACTTGGAACACAGCTTTGGAAGCTGCATTTTTTTTGATGTGTAAATGATCAATTGGGACCGTGGTGCCTCCATATCCTCTTCATGGGGTATTTTGTACCAATACGTATAATTGTTCAAACTGGCTTTTTTTTTTCACACACCTTCTATGGATACTGTTGGAAGAGAAGGATAAGAATCCTTTTCAGTCATCTGAAAGTAAATTAATTTTAAAAAACCCTCACAACCCAAAGTCAGCTTGCACAACAAACAAAAAAGTAATATTAATGATCAACCTCCTTGCTGATTTTGTGCTATTACAAAAGATGTAAAAGGAAGGACAATGAAGCAGGGAATTTGCATTTTCATTTCAACAATTACGCTTGGTCGTGTTTAGTATAGCTATAGATAGGACACAATTCTTATTTAGGTAGAAGATAATACCAGAGCAATGTGGGAGAAAATGTGAAGTCATTCAAAACCAGCCTGTACATCAGTTTACTTAATGCCAACGTTGATGAAATGTAAAGCTGATCAAGAGCTGGATGCTGAAATTGCTGTTCAGTTCTTACAGACTGAAAACTTCCACTGAAGTCAATGGGAGTTCAGCTGGGAGAGTGTGAGGGGAGCACAAGTCTCTTGGCTCAGCTCGCAGATGTTGCTGAGCACCAGCACTAACTTGTGAACCCCATTATCCTAAGATTGGGGGCGGGGGGGAGGCAAAGAAAGTCATACTATGTAAATAGTTCATCTTTGGAGCCAGGCATCCTTCTATTTCTCTTTCTGCCGCTTCACTTCTGTAGACCAAGTGCTTTCCCGGTAAGTGAACCCGGTTACAAAAAAGGAATGTCAACCAGCCTTGGCAAATTGAGCCTACTGAACGCTTATGGCACAGCTTTGAAACGATGTTCACCTACCCAGTATTAGAATAGCGGCGGAATAAACCCAGGCGGGACCTTCGTCTTTCCGCTGCATCCTCTGATGCACGAGTTTAACTCTCCTCTGCGAACAGCTTTGGCTGTCACTTTGACAGACGGTGTCCATCCCCTCGTTCCCCGTTCCCTCCAGCGGCAGGGAACCGGGTACGGGATGGGAGAACGCCGCCGCCCGGCCAAGGCTGTCTCAGTGTCTGTCTCCCCCCGCGTCCCGCAGCCCCTCGCACTCTTCCGCTCCGCTCCGCCGCCACCCCCTGCCTCGGNCCTATCACCAGCGCCACCACGAAGCCGGCGAATGTCATGGTGCCAGTCCCGCCGGCTTGGGTCCATCTCCCCCTCTCATCGCGCCCGGGATGCGAGGAGGGAAGGCGGGGCCCCGGCGTCCCGCTAATCCCCCTCGCCGCACACCCCTGCCTCCCGCCCCCGGCTGCCCGGCCCGCGGGGGCAGGGCGAGCGGGGCGCGGAGAGGCGCAGCCCCGGCGCTGCCGGCTCCCTACCTGCCGCAGCCTGCCTAGTGCGGCGGGGAGCAGAGCGGAGCGCCCGCCCTGCCACGGGCACGGCCCCTCGGGCAGCCCCGGCGGGGTTTACAGGGGGATGCGTCCCCCGAGCCCGGCCCCAGAGCTCCCTCCCGCGCCCCCACAGCCTCGGGGCTACCGCCCCTCGCCCTCGTCGGCGTCCCTGCCCGCGGTCTCACCGCAGCCCCGCAGGCTCACCCCACCCCTCGCTTTGGGGCTTCCCTAGCAGCCACCTTCTCTGCCGTGTCCCGTGCCTGTCTCTCCCCGGACCTCCGATAGCCTCACAAATAGCAGAAGGAGCCGGGACAGAGCCTGGCCTGGAGCCCGCGGCTTTGGGGCGAGAGAACCTCAGGGCTGTCTAGGGCGGCACAAGGGATGGAGAGATCCCCAGACGTGGTGGCGGTGAACAAAGGGGCTGGAAACAAATGCCGTGAAATGTCTTCGAGGGTTTAGCATTATCCCAGTCCCATGTGCTCTGAATAGTAATCTGCTTATTTCCGAGCGCTGCAGAGGGCTGCATGACCTGATCATCTCTGATTTCCTTGTCCCACCGGGATGGCTGTCAGTCAGATGACTTCTTTGTCTCATACTGTTCAGTTGTTAGTTTGGGTTAGTCACCATGTTTTACTTTACTGCTGGTTTTAATCTATGCCGTTCATTCTTGAGGTCCAATTCTGCCTCATGGAGCACGTATGCTTTATTTGGCAATTTGTAATGTGAATCTGTTGATTCACCTCTCCATAAGGTCCCTTTTCCTCTCTATTTTTTTTGTCTGGAAAGTGTTAATCTGGTTCTTGAGTGGGCACATGAGTACTTCCACGGTCTTTTGTTGAGACAAAAGTCTAAAAGAAAGAGGGTGATTTCCGCTTTCCATGCAGAATGCCACATATATCCAGTGAACTGTGCCCTTTCTTTAGCGACCTCCAAACTGTTCAAAAGGTGCAAAATGCAACTTTATCAGTTTAAAGTTTTGTTTATAAGAATAAAAGAGCTCCAATGCTAAGGAAAGCGGGTAAGGTAGTGTTTGGGATTGCCTGTGTTCATCTTAGTTCTGCTTATCTGTGGTTAATTCTTTATTGCAGCATTACAGTTTGTATTTTAATCACTCACAAAGTTAAAGCACACTCTGCTGGGGTTTCTACAGCAACATGAAAACTATGCTATCACAGTGTCTGTTGCACTTCTTTGCGGACAGAAATACACAGATTGTTCTTTCTTGCTGAGATTTCTTCTGGGGATATGGATATGCATTATTTAAAAAAACATCAGGACTGGCAAGAATTTAATTTGTTTTCAAAGTACTTGACTATATACAAGATATTAGCCTCAAAGCAACTCATTATGGCCGTTTTTAAATTGTCTGAAATTCTGTTTCTGTCATGACAAGTTGCTTGCTTTTATCCTTTGCGAAGGACCAGTTAAAAGCATGCTCAGCCTAGCTGATTAAGGTTTCGTTCATTGCCTAGTAAACACTTTTTGGCATCAAATAACAATATTTTGTTTTCCCTGACCTAAGGTCTTTTTTCCAACCCTCTGTAGCCTGGAAGAAAAAGGGTTCTCCTGATCAGTACAGAGGGAAGAGAACAAATGAGTATGATGAGTCTTGCGAAGTGCTTGAGGCAAAGCTCTGAGCCTGGCACTTAATTCGTGTATTCTGATTGCATTCGCCTCCCCAAGGTGTGTGGGCTGTGCAGTGAACCTTCTTTACCTATTTGGTTAGAGGTATTTGTGCTTGAGCTTGCAAAATGGTACTCAGCAGGAGGTGGAGGGAAAGAGGGCAGGCTGCTCAGGGAAAAAGGTTTGGAAGTAACTGCAATTCCAAAAAAGCATCAGGAAGAAAAAAAAGCAGCGTCATAGTGATTCACTCCCTAGGCAGGGTTCATGTTTAATGGAAGGATCCACTTGTACAGACTGACTCTTGAAGATTTTAATTTTTATCATGATTGTTCTTTTTGATGTGGCCTTATAAGGAGAAGGAGCCTTCATTTGTTTTAGAAACTATAAATGAGCTTTCCCTATGATATGAGGTCTGTTAATGCTACAGGAAATAAAGCTTTTGTTACAGTTTACAAATTAGGGACTCAATCTGTGTCCATTCAAGACATTGATAGTAAACTCACTGTAAAGAGAAGGGGCACTCTTCTAAGGAATCCTGGAGCTGATGGAGGGGTTTTTTTGCAGGCTGTATGCTTTGCACTTTGCTTGCAGCTTCTGTCTTGGCTTGAGCGTTTCTGAGTGTCTCCCCCATATGGTTTCTCTGGTGTCTGAACAGTGTGAGCACATGCACAGTTTGTCCTGCGGCTCTGGCACTTACAGGTGCCATGCAGAGAATCACTCTGATCTGCTTGACTGCTTTTATCACACTCGTAGGAAGCTCATTATCTCTGTGACTTCTGCCTCTGTCACATGTAGTCACAATCACTCGAAAGTTATTGGAAAGAGCAAAGACAAAGCAAGAGTTACATTTATAGACTGTGGTTTTGAGAACTTTGATTCTTTTGGACTTAAAGTGGACTCTCACACTTACAATAACAGTAAAAAACTGCATTATGCTTTAAGGGTGAACTTTACCTTCACATATTTGGAAACAAGAAACACTCTGATATAGCTTTAGAAAGATGCCAGATATGAAATGCTCTTAGTGCATTTGGCCACCTTAAAAAGTGTTCTTTCTGCTGTACAAAACTGTTGAAAACTCATTCACAAATTCAACTGCTTTTGAAAAATGAAATGCAAATGAATAAAGAATTGCAAATGAAAAGGAAAGCAAAAATATGTTTTCTTAGTTAGAAAAATAGGCAAGTAGTTCTTTGGAAACCTCAAAATCAATCTGGGTGTTACATATAACTTGGATTCTGAAATTACAGCATCCAGCTTTTCAGGAAAAAAAGGCAAAAAATGCTGAAAAATCACAAGTCTTTGGAAACTGCAAGTTAAACTCCTGCTGCAGCACTGGGGGATTTAAAGTCAGTAATCTGTGTTTAACACGGTCTGTATTTTTATAGGAAAGCATAGGCTTGTTATGGTCTTTTGGGACTGGTAGGGAAAATAATCCATTAAGATGACATTACAGTGGGTGAACTGGCTCTAGATGAAGCCCATTCCCGATTTTGCAAAATGGTTCCAACACTTAGTCTCAGTATTTAGCTTGTTTTGACAGCAGTCCTGTAGACCAACACTCATGACCAAAGCTGGGGAATCTGTGCTGTGCACTGGCAACTTCCATGACAGCAGTTGGAAATCATCTGCTGGAATAGGTTTTAGTTTCTGTACAATTCCACAGGGTTGGCTGCTTTTTTCTCTACTGATTTTTGATAGTCCCAACACCAAACTGTGGATAAAACAAATAATAATAAATAATTCATAGTTATGAATGGATCTGACCACTTCAACACCCCCTGCTCCCCTCATATTTCCGTGCATAGATTCCTTAGGTTACCCAAGAAATGGAAATAATGGAAATATTCACATAATACAGAGCAGTGTGGGTTATTCATAATATGCAAGGCTTTAAAGGAAACTTACTCAAGAGCTTCCTTCATCCTAATAGCTTTCTAAAAGCACTTGATAGTTCTTCCCTGTGGCTGGCTCTGATTTTGCATTGTGTGAGGATACAGATTATTAGAGGACTAATTTTCAATGAGTAGTTCATGTGAATAGGTGAAAATATCTGATGTGTGGGTTAACCATGCAAAAATAGTAGTCCTGCATTTCAAAACATTTAATACCCAGCATTTAAAATTCCGCTGGAGAATCAGTGTAATTCTGCTGCCATTTGAATCAATAGGAAAATTCACTGATTAGCCTCTTCCTGTGTTCAGTAAAGCTGCTTACCTTTATTTTTGAGTCACTCATGCAGTGTGCTGTCAGCAGAGATTTTAGAAAAGCTGAGCACTTCCAGCTGTTGATGAAATTCAGTTAAAATACTGGTGACAAGTAAAGGCCTGACTCAGTCCTGTCTCACTGCCACTGATAGCCCTATCCAAGGTATTCTCTCCTGCATTCCCTCCTGCCCACGTTAGTGTCAAGCAGCAGCACAGATCTGGGACAGCTCAGACCAAGGGCTGACTTCAGGCAATGAGCTATGTGAAAAATTCCCCCTGGAAAGAAGTACAAAGCAGAGAAAATGTAGTCAAACAGCCAGGCACAACAATGAAATTACTTCCTTACTGTCTAGCTAATAATTTTGTGCCTTTCTTTTCACATAATCAGCTAGGCTGGGGCAAATAGATCAAGTGCTGGAATAAATGGAAAAACTTGTCCACATGACCTAGTGGGCACTGGGTGAGATCAAACACCAGGCTGAAGTCAGGACTAGGAGAGGAAGCAAGGCTTCACACAAAGGAGACTTCCATGTGCAAAATGAGCCATGGGTGCCGAAATGAGTCAACATTTTTAGGATGTAAGTCAGCGCTCTTATAAAATAATTTTATTCATTAGTGTCATTCTTTTTAACTACATGGGCAGCAGAAATTTGAAATGCTGCCAAGTCTGACTCAACATTAATTTGGGTTTGTGCTTATGTGGAAAAGAATAGGCCTTTTGTCCATAATTCCATATAAGCTCCATAGGGTGACCCTGCATTGCACAGGATGTAGCTGAACAGCCGGTAATTGATGAGGTTTCCATTAACACATAACACAGTGTGCACAGTAATGAGATCACAGGAAAAGCTTTTTTAAAGTGTTAAGTACTTTCTTGTACAAGGAACTGAGTTCGTATTATAAGGGAATAAGGAACCTGTTTTCCTGGAACAAGGCAATAAGAAACTTGATTTCCTGGAGGAGTTCAATACATAGGTGTATATGTGCTCAACACTGGGTTCCACAGACACGATGAAGTGTCTGCAGTTAAAATGGAAAGGTTTAAAACTTTCATGTTTCACCAGTTTCTGCTGCATGTGTAAAGCAGGTGACAGGAGTACCAGGTGTAACACTTTGGTCCATGGAACATGCAACTGGCCCAGCATATGGGCCTGTTCATGCACTCCCAGTGCTGTGGGGCTTGAACCTGGTTTGATATTGCTTCCCTGAACAACCTCCAAGCACTCCTTATGCTTCTCTCACAGAAGGAGCGTTCAGCAGATCCCAAATGTGCGGTGCCATGTGGCAGAGTGGGGAGTGAGACTGGAGTGTGAGAGCAGGGGAGCCCCAGCCTGCCTGTGGAAATACAGCAGAGGTGCTGCTTTATCTCCTGATGCTCGCAATGGGAAGTAAAGGCAGCATCCCATATGTTGCAGTCTGTTAACTGGGTGAAAGGGGAGGCTGTGTAGCCAGGCTATAAATAAGTCTATTTAAAGAGGCAAGAATATGCCAAGGAGAATAATTTGAAGAAATGGTATAGAAAATCACATTTGTTAACAAACAAGCTTAGTGGAGTTTTGCTAAGAAATGGAACTTTAGTTCCAAACCCGACTACCCTGAGTCTATGTGGAATCTGGTAAGTGAGTCAGTCCTTTAAGGGACACAAAATGTGAAAAAAATAAATTGATAAATTCATCCTAAAACATACATTTTGGACTCTTTTTCATATAGAAGGTGGCCTTGCAAATGAGTCAACATTAGGTAAGCCTGCCACAGAGCAGGATTAAGCCTTATTTATACAAAACATCCCCTGTCATTGAGGACAACTGGTTCACAGAGCTGAGATATATGACCTTCTACAATTTCCTCTGACATTCATATGTAGAAGGTTCCCTGAGGTAAACAATGCTTTAGAAATGTACTTGTTTAAGTAAGTTCTTCGCTCACAAACAATCCTGGTAGTTCCCTCCAACAATTTATGTCTGGACTGGTAACATTTGTCTTCTCTTTGCTCAGAGATAAATTTCTCAAAATATTTCTTAATAATACCTGTTTCAGAATTCTGCATTTAATTGTTGTGAAGTGTAAGTGCAGTGAAAATCCCAAACCACAGAAAGTGAGGCAGGCAGGGTTGGTTTGTGTTTTTGTCTTCCACCTCACCCAAGTCCCACCTTCCCATTAGCAGCAGTGGAAAGAATAATTTCTGCTATTTGCTACACTACCTCCAACAGCAACACACACAGAGTCTGTGAAGACTTTTCTGCGGCGTTTCAGAGGGATGCAGGAATTAATTTAGTGTTGAGCTACATATATGCAATGATCCTTGGTCAACATTACCCAAATTTAATCCTATCTATTTTTTATAAATTTGTTTTCTGAGAAAGACGGAGGCTTCATTCTCTCTTAATTCTCTTCTCTCATAATAGTTTTGGATAAGAATATTGTTATTATTTTTTCAAAGGAACACATATTCTCATACTTACTGAAGGGAAAGCCAAAAAACCAGTTTATACTTACTTGACTCAGGGAGACTGGGATTTATTGGTTTGTATTGAAAACGTGAGGACTAATTTCGAATTGCCTTTTGTTTTACTTAAGTTATTTGAGAAGTGTAACTGTTAAGGAGGGGAATATATTGATGAGTGTTTATAATCCATGGTCTTTTGGCTGTATAGGTTAATAATTTCATTGAAACCAGTGAATCTTCTCATGTTAGTGAGAAGATATTGTGCATTAGGAATACATGCCTTAGTTTCCCCATATTGGTACCATTTAAAAAAATACAGATCCCAGTAGTTCCTAGCTTTCTTTCACAAATATATGCAGAGCTGCAGCAATCATTTCACACTGATTGCTATAAAGTGATGCACAAAGATATACTTGATATTTGTGCCTCCTTTCAACAAAGTAGTTGAAATTTTACAATGCAGAAACATATGCTTTAAAATAAATAAGGTGGGGATCCTGTGTACAGTTTTGAGGTGTTTCTGTGCCAGGTGGGATCAGAGTTACCTTTGCACTATTGAATTATGTCTCCTGTAGTTAGAACAGCACTGGCATTGCACAGACCTGTGACAGACATTGGCACTTGGATTGCCTTTGTTCCCACAGAATGCAGGTGGGAAGGATGACAGATAACAAGGGTGCAAAGCAGCAAAGTTCCACTGCTGGAACTACTAGCAAAACAAAGAGCTTTCTTACAATCATCATTGTTGGCTAAATCCTCCCTTATTCATCTTCACTTCTGACTTTCTTATCTCCTCAGATCCCTCTTGTCCTATTATTGTGATTTCCCCATTGCTATTTCCTTGATAATCTAATGGCTCTGTGGAATTACACGTTCCAACTTACTGTTTTCATACTTATCCATCTTGGCTGACATAATGATATGTCATGTAAAAGGAAAAATTAAAATTAAGCCCATTGGATTATGAAGAACATTATTTTTTTCTATAGGTACAGCTATACAAAACAGAGATAGTGACTTCTGTTTTCATATTGATCTGCTTAGCACTCCATTTATTTTTTTGAATAAGCGCTGTATTACACTACACTCTACTTTTTTTACTTTAGACTTTTAAACATTGTTATTTTACACAATACCTCCTAATGGTAAGTCATTAAATTCTACCAGACCGAATGTCCAGTTGTCTGAAGTAGAAGTACTGCTAACTTTATCAGTTGTAAAATTTCAAACCTCTCCTTGCTTTATTATGATTATTACTCTGTTTTGGAACCAGGTCTCAGAATGTTGCCATTCGTTTCAGCAGACCCTTCATTTAGCCCTTAGAAATCAAGTAAGTAACTTGTGCTGAGAGCTGTAGGAGGTGGACTTGCAATTTGAATCATAGGATCATAGAACACCACGTTGGAAAGGACCTCAAGGACCATCTGATCCAAACTTTCTTGGCAAAAGCACAACCTAGACAGGATGGTTCAGCACTCTTAAGAGTGTCCAATGTTGGGAAATCCACCACTTTGGGAAAATTATTTCAATGATGAAATAATTGGGGGAAAAACCCTCTCTTGACCCATCCACATTTTTCAGCAAAACAAAGTTCTGTTTGAAAAGCTTCTCTAATTCTGCTACAATCCTGCTGGTTTTCTTGCAGCAGTGTTGGATACTGCTTATGAGGAAGCCAGAAAAATGTTTCGTTCAGGCCATTAAATAAGTTTTTTCCATGTAGGGGAATTAGAAATGTTTTATATTTTTTTAAACTTTTGTGTGTAAGTCACTTAGTCTTGCTGATAAAGTAGAATGAAATACAATGCCATTCAAAAGCAAAGGAGTTACAGAATCTCTTTGAAAATTCCTGTCAATGGTCACATCCACGTATGATCAGTTGGTGCAGGGGCAGCAGTTCCAACATCAAGGCTCTGTGTCCATCACAAAGGACATGTCTCAGGCTGGATCAAGTGGCACTGCAACTTGATCTAGATGAAGTGTGAAATCACAGCACATGCCGGGCAAATTATCCACAGCCAGTGGCAGGGTGTTTATGAAGGCTCTGTTTTGGCTGGGTGCTTGTGGGCTTACTAAGGACAGGCAGTACTCACCTGATAGACACTCTGCTGCTACTTAGTTCCTTCCAATAGATTTTTAAACTAAATTGCAGCTGCTACAGTGAGCTGGTACAGTTTCACGGGTGTGGTGTTTTTGCAATAGGCTCATTAAGTCGGATTTGCCTTCTGGTGGGGACACAGCCTAAGGCAGGGGTACAAAATCAAGCTCAGCTGCGGTCACTGGGTGTGTTGGGATATTGTCACTTGTTCAAAATAGGCTCCAATATTGAGATAACAATTTGTAAAGACATTGCCAAAGAGGTAGATCTAGGTACTTCATTGAAAGCATGGGGGAAAGGGACATTAAATAAGAATGTGATGTTAGTCCATGCTAACATCTGTTTTTCTACTATAAAAGGTTCTTATATTTTATGTTTTTCTAATCATCCTTTTTGAGTTAAGAGATACACTTTCTCATTTCATCTATTTGATCCATTTGGAGTTTTAGTTTATTAATTTATTTAGCATCTAATAGAGCACAATGTAGTTTGAGTTTTGTGATGTGAAGAACAATTAAAATGAGAGAACAGTGCTAAATTAAGCTGTTTGTGTCTAATTCTGTGTAACCTTTACAATAATTTCTACTTAATAACACAAAATAAGTAGCATTTTTTTGCTAAGTGGAGTAGTCTAGACTTCAATATATGTCAGTGTAACACAATCCCAAATGGGTGCGAATTTGTGTCATTATTTGTTGGTGTTTTATAAATACTTTATAATGCTGTAAGTGTTTAAACAAAGTGGCAAGGAATATCTGCTTATTGCACAACCACCTGACATTGAAAGTAGATACAAGTAGGATGGAGGACAGTATTTGAATTCAAAATTATCACAACAGTAGAAATAACTAAAAACATTGACTGTGTGTCAGAAAAGAGAAGTGAAAGGTAATGTACTCGGGAATAATCAGCTTAATAAAAATAGGATGTGGAAACAATTGGCTTCATAAATACGAAGGGAAACGTCTGGATAATGGATCAGAGTTGATGGCAGTTCCACAAACTCCTTAGTCACCATTAGATCAGCGAGAATTCTGTCTGATACTTGCCTTAAGTGACCAGAGCATGCACAGAGAAGCAGAAAGAAATGGAGCATTCTGCAAAAATACAGATTTTTTGTTTTGAAAGAGTGCATGTATACAGCAGAACATCTTCATAGCCATTAATGTTTGTAAAGATCAGCTCATCTTAGCAACCAGTTCTAAAAATGGAGTGCAGGCTCCCACAAACCTCATCAGATCACATCCAGGAGGAAGTGATTTTGTTACTGTGCAGAGACTTCTACTGTATTCATTACAACCAACAATATCAAAGGAGTGTACAGTAGCACAAGACAGCTACTTTCCCCATAACATTTCCATGGATAGGACAGTATAACTAGTAATGTATTCCCTAAGGAAATTAAAAAAAAAAAAAAAAACATAAAAAACCACTTCTGGTATTGTAGGGTTTTAGCTTTTCAAAAGCTCCCTCATATTTCTAGGATATTTTATCACTGAGAAATGTGAGTACCTGCAAATGGTTTCTTTTTGTATTAGTCTAGACTTCTTTCATTTCCTTCTCTTCATGTATCTTTCTCAGTTTTCAGTGTGACCATGTGACCTGCATAATGTCATTGTCATGTACACAATATAAAAAAAGGAGAATGTTCGTACATTCAAAAAAAGGAGAATAACGTCTTGTATCGCTAAAGTGTGTCATTACCTGGCACTCAGAAACCAGCAGAGGATCAGTGTGCTGTGTGAGCAGGGACCTGAGTGTCACTTCTCAGCTCTTGCTGCCCACATCGCTGGGTCTGGCAATAACCATAAGAATTGGTCCATGTCAGGAGAGCAGACATCAGCATTAACTACAACTGTGGGGTCATTTGTAATGTTTCTTTATTCTTTTGTTAAGTTTCCTTTCGTGAGACAGTAGGGACTGATATTTATTGCAGGCCTTTATTTCCATCTTTATTTTTCTCTGCATTCTGAATCGTTCTCAGAAAGTCAGCATGAAATATGGATTAGATACATTCCCAGACAGATAATACAGAGGAGAGGGGAGACAGGAGGAAGTGGGAAAGACACCAAAAATCAGATTAAAAGAGCTTCAAAGATTCTTTTCCCTCATAGCGGAAGTTTCTAAAGGATCAGAAGATGAAGCAAAACATGAAGGTTAACCCAGGAATATAAGCATGCTGGATATTGGAATTGGATATAAAGGATGTAATTTAGAAAAAGTGCTTAAGTGGTCACAGCTGTAGCACGGCCTGAGCCGGGTGTCGCCTCAGGGGTGAGCCGTGCACTGCAGCGGCTGAGTGAACGTGAACTTGACATCTACACCTGAACATCGCCTGCATCCCACGGAAACTGGCGGTGTGCAGGCACCGGGATTCCCCTGCGGGAATTGCTCGGCACGGAAGTGACGCGCGGGCGGGAAGTGACGGCGGCGGCGGCAGCGCGGGGCCGGTGAGGGCCATGAACAGCCGCCTGCAGGAGATCCGCGAGAGGCAGAAGCTCCGCCGCCAGCTCCTGGCGCAGCAGGTACGGCCGGGAGCAGCCGGGGAGCCGGGGCGCCGCGGGGGCGAGGGCCTGGGGCGGGCCGCGGGCCGGGGCTGGGCTGGCCGCGACGTGACTTTGTGTTTCCCGCTGTGCAGCTGGGGGCCGAGAACGCGGACAGCATCGGTGCCGTGCTCAACAGCAAGGATGAGCAGCGGGAGATCGCGGAAACCAGGGAGACCTGCAGGTCGGTATCGGAGGGCCGTGGCTGTGCAAAACTGGGGCTCGATAGGAGTACAGGCCCGGAAAGTGCCATGAGATTGCACTCGGTGAAAGGAAATTCAGTCGTTAGTCAAATCAGAGCCGCGACTAAGGCGAGTAGGGTGTAGTTATTCCCTTCTAAGAGCAGATTGGAAATACAGGCTGACTTTTGTTTCTGGTGTGAAAAAGCTGCTGTGTAAGAAAACTGAGATCTGAATTTAGAATGGGCCATCTACTTGGGTCCCAGAGCCTTCATGCTTTTGCTAAGCACAGCTCAGGGCAGTTCAGTTTGAAAGTTCTCATGAAACTACGGATATGTCTAGGACAGAGCATCTGCTGCTTATCAATTCTTACATGTGTGTGAACAGGCTTAATTTTGTAGACAAACTGCTTTGGGGTAAAACAAGCTGTACCTTTTAGAACAGAAAAATGAGAAATGGAAGGGAACGAGCTTAATTCTGCAGATGATACTGCATTGGTTAAAATAAGCTGTACGTTTGAGAGCAGAAAAATGAGAAAGGCAAGGGAATTACTCTTTTCAAGAGTTCTTTTCTTAATAAGTTGTGCTGAACTCAAATATATGGAGAGAGGAATTGCTTTTCACGTATGATGTTTTGAATTAGTTTCAAATTTGTAACATGCGGACAAGGCATCTTATCAAAGATTCCTGAACACTTTTCTTTGGAGACGGAAACTTTCTTATGAGGATTTTTGGCTGTTCATAGGGCTGCTTATGATACTTCTGCACCAAATGCAAAACGTAAATATCCCGATGAGGGAGAAGCTGATGAGGAAGAGATTGAAGAATATAAGGTAAGAAAAAGAGGAAAAAGTTACTTTTCTCTGGTGTTGTGTCCCTGAGGTACTTAGAAAATTTTTGTGCATATTAAAATAAATGTGGTGTGTATACATCCTTTAGTATGTGTGTTCCACAGTGGCATCTCCCTTGATGCCTTCCACTGCAGAAGTGAAAGAGAGAGGACATAGATGCTGCGTGGTTCACCTCAGGTGTGACATGGGTGCATTGTACTGTACACTCACCAAACCTCCATGTGTGGAGGCTTAATTAGTGCTGCTCCTAGGAGGAGGCAGGCCTAGGCGTAAGTGCCCACAGGGAACAGCGCTGAGCCATGGCTGGCTGTGGGAGGAAGCAGTGAAATGTGTGTGTGCTTGGGGAAATACAGAAAGAATCTTGACCAGAATTTCGTTGTGTCAAAGAAAAGTTGTGCAGTTAGCAGCAGGCACAGGCCATGGGATGAGACAAGGGAGGCTGAGAGTGTCTTCTGGCCCATCTGTGCAGTGCCAAGGAATGCAGTTCTGGATGAGTGGAAGAAACAAGGGATCCTAAGGGAATTGGAAGTAAGAGGCTTGGTTCGGGATGTTCTTTTTAAGTGTCCAAAATGTCCAGGAAGAGTTAGGTTAAAAAAAAACAAACCAAAATGCGACCATGCCTCCGTGGTCATTGAAGTGTCAAACTCTCATGCCCTTCACTTTTCAAATGCTCATCCCAAAGCTATGTAGCAGCTTTCTCCTCATGTGATGCTTTGGCCAAGATAAGAGATAGAAAGAGCTTAAACAAAGGCATGATTATGATACAGCTGTCTTTATGATTTGGTTTGGGGTCTGGTTGCAGTATATGTCCTCCTCCCTTTTTTCCATGTCCTAATAACCTTGTTTCTGTGGTTAAGTTGAATCACTGTCAGTGTATTTATGAAATAGGTCAGTGTTTGCTATTCTCTTGGATGAAATAGTAATTTTTTTAATACAAAGCCTTCATCAATTTACATTTGTGTTCAGTTTTGTAAATCTTTTTGTAATAATGTCTACCTTTTATCTTACTTAAGCAAAAAGTTAATGTATGACAGGATGGTTTTTGATGGTTGATTTTGAAAGTCTCTCTGTGAAGGGACAGACATTATTTTTAACATGATAAGTGTTAATCTATATATCCTGTTTAGTGAAGAAATGGTCACCATGAGGTAGATGGCTGTTTGTGAAGCAGTGTTTTTATTCTTGCATTAGTGATCAGTTAATATCAATTAATTTTGCTTCTTCACCAAGTGCATGGTTAAAGAACTAAATTTTAATTACCTATAAAGTATATGTGGATAAGTTACTTGGGTTGGCAAAGTACATGAATCTTATAATTAAGATTTTCTTAATCATTCTTTCTTAATGAAAATGATTTCTTAATCATAATCTTATAATTAAGATTTTTGATTGTGGAGAAGGCTTACCCTGAGATGGGCTGTAGGTGGCCAGACTTGTTCTATATTGTTGAAATGGAAGAATATTTTGGAAGAATATTTCTGGCCACTTGCAAGTGGCCAGATGTGGTGTTGCATTTTAGTTAAATGGTGTGCTCTGTCTGTCTGCTCCAAGCTGTGACCCTCCCCTGAAGAATCATGTACCTGTGATCCCATTGGCCCCAGTCTGATTCTGCACCCACTTTGAATCTCGCTCTTAAGCTGTGCGAGGGACACCAGCTCGGTCTTTGCCTCTTCTCCCCCTAGGCTCTCCCCCTTCCCCCCCTTTCTCCCTCAGTAACCATGCTGCTCCCGGGGGTGGGACCCCCAATAAACCCTCATCTCATCAGCCCCCTCAGAAGCCGTGTGGAGTCTCCTTGCCTGCCTGCTGCTTCCAGCGAACCCTCAGCTTAGGGGGCCCTCTGGGGACTCCCCGGGGAGCCCCCCCCACAACGAACCACATCAGCCAGACTTTTTCTATATTGTAGAAATGGAAGAATATTTTAATAACAGTAGCTCAGACAAAATTCAGTCGAGCAGATGAACAGACTTAAGAAACTTGAAACCCCAGAGTAGAACATCTATTGTAGAGTCATCAGCTGTTTCCTGCAGGCATTGCTAATTCCCTATTGGCAAGGAGATAAGAACAGTAAAATTCCATCTGCATTTTCCTGAGCTCTCTGAGCCTGCTTAGATTTAGTCTTCTAATATGAACTCATACAAAAATCTGGATCCCTAAGGTGTCAAGCCCTATTGTACTCTGTTTAATGCAACTTAGACAAAAGCAATAATAGACTTAACTAGAAGTGTTGTGGACAAGTTTTGCAAGTTTGCCAGTTTTGTTTGGAAAATCAGAGGTATTTGTGGTATTTGTGATGTGAAGGGACTTGTGTCTATACCCCTGACTTGCAGTGTTGGGTTCTGTGTGATGGGATCAGGTAAGTCTTCTGAAATTATTTAAAATTTTTGTGCCCTGGCTTCAGATTTGGTGGAAATTAAGGTACCCTCAAACCAGTGTGAGAGCAGTTTCTGAGATAAAAGGCGAAGTATTTTACTTTTCTCAGCCATGTAAGAGCATCTGATGCAAAAAAATAAAAAGAAAAAAAGCAATGTGTTTTAATTTTGGTGAGTTTTTTTAAATTTCTGTGTGTCTATTTTTGGTTTTTCTGTAGAATAAGTGTGAATTTATAGTGGTGATCCTTCATAAGGGTCAGGCTGATGTGAGAACAAAGGGCAGCACTGACTCCAGTCTGGCAGCTTGACTCAGGTCTTGGAGCCTGGCTCTGCCTTGCCAGCCTTGGGAGATGGGTGCACCGTACGGAAGAGATGCACTATTGGAAAAATGAATAATGGATATTTTAATGCCAGAAAGTTCAGTTGTGGTTTTGGAGAGCTCCTAAAATACTCCTTTCTTGTGGAATTGTAACAGTTGTCCCAGGGTTAGTTGAGCTCCCTGGTCTGTATTTGGAAGTGAGATATAATGGGATTAGAGTCTGCTGCCACTGTGAGGCTTTTCACCACCCTCTGGGAGCTGTGAGTGCTGTTCCACCTGTTGCCTTCCCCAGGTGATTTGACTCCATTGTTTGAACCTGTATGAGTGTCTGGTGTGTGGAGTACAAAACCACTTGTGGTTCTATTTTGCTGACTACCAGCCTAATTTGAGACTGCCCTGTTCTGCTTTGTTGGTGCAATCAGAGGCCTGTGGGCTTGGGATGCTTCCATGCCATTGTTGTGGAGGCTGAAGAAAGCTTACTTGGTTGAATCATGGATTCCATGTATCTCCAGTCATTTGGAACAAGCTATGTTTGGATATTGTGGGGCGTTTCTGTTCCCCTAACTCAGCAACTCTATAGCAGATGCTTTGGAAAACACAGCTAATTAATGTACAAGAACCTAGTATCTTGTGTTACTGCTGGTGTCACTCTGTCTCTGCTGTGACTGTGTCCTTTCCCTTTGAAAGTTGCTGGTGTGGGCTTTTGTTTGTGGCCACAAGACTCTTTTTAAACTACTGACAAAGGCATAAAGAGAACTGGGATCACTTGGGTATCTAACTGGTGCTTATCAAAAGGACAAGATTTAGAGAAAGATGGAAGAGGGAAACAGGTGTAACTTACAATGGCATGAGCAGTTTTTAGTAAAACTCAAGTTTTCAGCTTTTTTTTTGGCCTGAATAACACTTGCTGCTGCTTGTCTGTACATTTCCTTGCAAACGCTGTTGCTGTTTCTGATTGTAATCTTTTTTTTGATCTGGTTAGACAAGCAAAAAGACTGTGTATCTCTTAAGTTCATCACCTGAATAGGGAAGGGGAAGCTGTGACCTATTTATCACATCAGGCATTTCAGAAGTCGGTCCAAAGCTCCACCTTGGAAATAATAGAAGCTTACTTGAAGATTTCGACATTTAGAGGGATCAAAATTGGGAGGGACAACACTTAATTTTTTATTCTGCATTCAGACAGCTTATGTAGCATAAGGGAAATACAGCTGTAATAATATGGCAGATGTTATCAATTTAGTAGTTCTTCAGTTGTACTTCTGTGCTCTGTAAATCTATATACCGCGTTGATCCAGGATCAGTGGGAAGGCAGAAAGTGATGTGAAGTGAGTCTCTCTTGAGTTCTCTCTGAGTTCTGTGTTGGGTGTTCAGAGTAAGTTGGTGTAACAGATCTCTGAATCCCAGAAATCTGTTGAATGAACAGTTGGTGTCTCTCTAGATAGTTTTAATGTAAATTCTGGGGCTATAGGAGAGAAATGTTAAAGTTACATTTAAGGACAGTCCAGATGCAATACTGACTTGTACCGTGAGCTGTTTCTTCAAAGTGTGGACTTTGCTAAGGCTGGAAATAAGAGATGACTGTGTGGATATAAATGCTCAGAAGTTCTGCTGCAGAATAATATCAACAAAATACTTACTTTCAGTCCAGAGAATAAAAGTTTTGTGGGACAAAAATGTAAAGTTCTACACCTTGTAAAGGACTGTCAGAGGCTGCAAGTGAAAGGGTACTTACTTTTTCTCCTTTCAGAGGCCTTTCCCAATAACACTCTCCTTGTTAGTGAGGGAGGTGCAGACCTTTTGGGGAATAGGTAATTTTTTTTCCCCACTCGAACAGTGGAGCTGGATCTCTGTTTGTACACAGTCCACTTCTCCTTATGATCTGCTTCTTAAGGAAAGGACAGAAACAGCTTGATCTTGTGTGCACACTTGTAATACTTGCTTTATTTCCAAGGATGAAGTAGAGCTGCAGCAAGATGAAGAAAACCTGCCCTATGAAGAAGAGATTTACAAAGATTCCAGTACCTTTCTTAAGGTGAGCTGCTTTTGCAATTGGAAGTGTAGTCAAAGCTGGCCTAGTTGTCTTAAACTGTTTCTGCAACTGATGGGATCTGAAATACAGCTTTAAATGCTGAAGTGTAGTGGCTTGGAACTCACAGGTACAGGAGTTGCCTGTGACAGACCTGACTGTAACTGGTGTTTGCGTTTTTCTGAGGCACCTCACAATGGGCTGCAGGAATGGTGGGCCTGGTTTGGAAATAAAAGGATGGTCTTGACCAGTGGAAATTATAAAGGCATGTTGAAAAGATAATCTACTCCTTTCTCATTATCAGACTAACACGTACAATGTGTCTGTGTATGTCCAGTTATCTCCTGTTGCTCTCACTGAACTTCTTCCTCTTCTCCAGGGCACTCAGAGCTTAAATCCACACAACGATTACTGCCAGCACTTTGTGGATACAGGACACAGACCCCAGAACTTCATCAGAGACGTTGGTAGGTCACAGCCAGGAACTGTTTGAAGATGACTCATTTGATTCAATAGCACTTCTTTTTCTTCCCCTTTTGTAATTCTTTACAGTTTCTGAGAAGTGTAGATACACAAACTTCCTAGTTTTTTTGTCTCAGTGTGCATACACATCAGTATAGGCTTCTACATGAATGGGTTTATTTTCAGTTACTTAGGAGGTCATTATTACCAAGGCTGTTCTTACTTGAAAGTATTTCACCAGAAAGATTTTTTTTTTCTTTCCAATCCAAGCTATTTTGATTCCAGAAAGTAGATGAGTTTAATGAGGAGATCTTGAAACCTCTGGAAGTTTACAGTTCAGCTGTGTACTGGGCTGTATTGCCTCTTAAGCATGTAAAGTAGGGGAAATAATGACATTTAAGTCAGGAAGCAATATGGATAGTGTTTCTCAGCTAAATTAGGTAACTGCTGACAGCTCATTAGAATGCCCAGGTATAGAGGACCTTGCTTTTCAAGTTTACATGTATCCAGACATAACTTATTACTGAAATGATGGTGCACTGGGCCTGAACTTAAACTTGCTAAAACTAAGGAACAGTTTGGTCCTGTTTCCCCGAATAGGTGCCTGGCATTTGGCTTTTAAAAGGAGCAGAACATCTCCCTCTGCAGTTTTATGCAACAGTTGTCTGTGTTTTATCAAGTGTAAGACTGCCAAGGCAAGGGGGTTGTGTTTTTAAATGGCAGCCCAAAGAGGTTTGATTTGCCTCCAGGGACTTTTAGTTTATTCTTCTCTGTATTTTGTGAATGGTTCTGTGAAACACATCTGGGTGTTTTTTATGAAAAATGGGCTGTTTTGACTCAATTAGATCTTTATCTCAAAAGCCCTTGACCTTCACAGTTAAGTACTTGAGGCAGTTCTGCACTCTTCTTGGAAATGAGTCTGGAGAAACAGCAGCCCCTGTTGTGTGCCGTGACTTCTCTGCTGTGTAACAGGTGGGGAAGGGGCAGGACAAACAGGCAGGTGTTGGTGTGGAGATGAACGCAGCAGCAGGGCCAGAGCCTTTAACAGGGCTGAGCTGTGTCAAGCTGTGCATTGCTGAGCACACATTTTCTGCACCATGATCACAACTCTGCTGAGGTGCTACGTGTTAGTGAATGTGGCCCAAGGAAAAACAAGTGGTTCTAAGAGAACACCCAGCTGTATCTTTTTGATGCTGCTGTTGGAAAAGAGGGAGAGATCGGTGGGTCTGCGTTTGGTTAGTTTGAGGGTTTTTGATTGAAAATTGTTTTGCATCTATTGCTGAGCTGCTGCTGCCCAGGGGTGTTGGACCACGATGGCTGGAAGCAGCACAGTGGTGGAAATCGGGAGAACACAGCAGTAGCTTGAGGCTGTTACGTATGTAAGAAAAAGGATGAAAATAACTTTTGGGTGTTTCATGCACGAGTGGAAAGAGGTAATAAAGCTTAAGTACTGAGAACTTCACTTTTATCATTGCATTCCTAGGATTGGGACTTAAGAAGTTTGAATTAAAATAAGGAGAGATGAAGGGTTCGTGGGTTTGGGTGAGGTTTTTCTCCCCCAATTTATTAGTACCATTCCAAGTTGTACTTTTAAATGGACATGAAGCTGAAGCCTTTTAAATAACTCCTACTTAAGCTAAAGTGATACTGCTTGGGAAGCAGAAATAGCACCCTGTTGGTTTATGCTAAACCTGCTGCTGGCAGTAGCAAACCCACTGTCTCTAAGGAAAAATGAAATATACTTCAAAGTATATTTTCCTTTTTACAACATTTGCTGCAAAAGATCTAATGAGGGTTCTCTCCTTTGCATTCTGTGCACATGAAAGGTTGGAAAATTGACATCATAAAGATAAATGTAGTAACATGTGTTCAGATCTTCATGACTGCCACCACAGCACCAAATCTCAGTGTGAGGGTTGCCTCAGGGAGCCAGCCACACCCCAGGTGCCACTTTGGAAACAGTCGTCAAAGATTACACAGACTATGCTGTGAATTAATGTTAATTAGATCTTAATAGAAAATTATGGATGGGGGAAAACCAAAATAACTTCTTTCATCATCCTGGCACTTTCAGTTTAAATGAAAGGTTGTTTCCTTCTGGTAACGGGAATTGTGAATTCCTGGTCCACTGTAGTGTTCTAGAGAAGACCAGAGCATAGGCACTGCATCAGTAACAGCCTTATTAGCTGGGTGAGGGCAGGAGGCTTTTGTCAAGTACTGAATGAAAAACTGCTTTAAAGGGTTTGCTTTGTTCTAACAAAAATTAAAATGAGGCTAAGTATTAACATTTGGACCTATTCAGAATACTGGACAATGCTTAACTGATAGAGATTTACTCTGTTAAGTAGTTGTTAACTTCATGTTTTCTTCTTCTTAGGCTTAGCAGATAGGTTTGAAGAATATCCAAAACTTAGAGAGCTCATCAGATTGAAGGATGAGCTGATATCTAAATCTAACACTCCTCCCATGTAAGTGTTCTTGTGGAAAATGCCTTTCTTCTCCAGACCTGTTTGAAGTTAGCTGTCTGCTTTGCAAATCTCTATCTTCAGCACCTGCTTAGAATTTACATTTTCTTTTTCTGTTTGTGTATACAAATGAATCAATAGAAGCATAGAAGAACAAGATCACTCTGGTGTTGTTAGTTTAATCTAGATGTTTAATACAATGTATAAACCAGATTTTCTTTCCAGTGTGTGATTATTTATAGTCTCTAAAGCTTTGATTTTTTAAGACCAAATTGTCAACTGATTTGGCTGCAGGCTTTAATTTGGGAGCTAAGAGAATGTAATGTGGTGGTGAATCTCACGTTATCATGTGGTTTATGATGACAAGAAGAGCTTCAAAAAATTGCCTCTTAATATAACCTTAGCTTTTCTTGTAGCATCTGGTTTTTGTATAAGTGTTCAGCTCTTATCTCAGTGTTCATCAATCACATGTTATTTTGGAGTTGAAGACAAAAATGTTTAGGCTGACCGAAAGTCATTTGTCCTTGTTTTTGCTGAATGTCAGACACAGCCTCAGTGTGCAGCGTGTTACTCCAGGGATTCAGACCTCTCTGAACTTAACCTTATGCTTGTCATGTGCAGTAGTCTTGATCTGTACCACAAAAATGCACCTTATTTAATGATAGTCACATAAAATCCTGTGAAATAGTTGTCTGAACAACTGAGTGCAAACTGCAAACTCAACCTGCTCTTTTAAGCTAGGCATGTGTTTTGGTCATAAAGTACAAAAGGGGGAAAACCAGTAATCAAATGGTGCCTTCTGACAACACCAAGTAGACATGGAATCTTTTCCACACACTTTTTGGGAAGGGGAAGGTGGTGGTCTATTGATCAGCTTTACTAAAGTTAAAGGAATTTAGGGGAGGGCAGTGTCATTTTTTGATAGTGATAGAGCAGTGAGTGCAGGTGTGAAGGAGAGTCATAAGAGTGTGTGAGCATGTATTGAATAGAATCAATGGCGGGGGTGGGGGGGGAGGGAATTTTGCTTGGTACTGGAATAGAGAAATACATGTATACTATAAAATGTAACAATGTTTCCAGTATTTAGAATCTTTGGAATAATTCTAAAAGTAGGCCACTTTTCCAGTTAGCTAGGCAGTGAGTGTTTGCTTCTTAAATGTTTGTGTTTCCTCCTATTATAGTCCATGGGTGTGCAGAAAGTGCAGTGAGTCTGCACTAGGTATTGTTGTACAGTCTGTGTGGGCATCTGTTTCCTGCTTGCTAAGTTAGAAGCCTAAAAACTGTTTATTAAGACTACTTAAAAACCACAATGCAGTAGCATCCAGCCTCAATTAAGTGAGGATGTGTAATGGATCTCCTCTGGATTTTGGGCATTTGAGATGTACAACCCACCCAGGAGACCCTGCTCTTAACTGGCTGCACAGAAGTGCTGTGTGGAGTGTAGTTCTCAGGCCACTCTTGCACCTTGTCTGATGCAGTCTGGCATCTTCTGTTTAAACAGGTATTTGCAAGCAGACTTGGAAGCCTTTGATATTAGGGAACTGAAGTCCAAATTTGATGTGATTCTCCTGGAGCCACCATTGGAAGAATATTACCGAGAGACTGGCATTACTGCCAATGAAAAATGCTGGACCTGGGATGACGTAAGTATCTGTTTTGCTGTGAAGAACATTTCATACATTTGTTTAAGCAAATAGTTTCAGGGTTTAATTTAGTAAATACAACTTTTTGTTCTGTCTGAGCCTGGCTGAAAACTTGAACCTAGTAATAGTGGGTTTTCTCTCTGCCCTTACCTTTCTCTTTGATTTTTGGCTGTTGAAATACTGAATGTCCATTGAAAAGATTCCCTTGTTTCTTGAAATTCTTGAGATTAAGGCATGTTTTTTAATATGCTCATCTTCTAGTAAAAAGTGCAAGTTAGTTTGCTTTACTGACATTCCTCCATTCTCCAACTATTGATTGGGTAGGAAATTTTGATGGTCAAACCAGTAATATCCCTAGAAACTTAACAAAATAGATAAACCTCACTTGTGGAAGTCTTTCTCTTGTATTTATTAAAAAATGGTGTCTAGCAGTGCTGCCCAAGGAAAAAACATTCCATCCTAACAGAAAAACTGGAGTGTGGGAGGCAGGACTCATCTTCCTAGTGTGGAGTTACATCCTCCTAGAATGGCTCCTACTGCATTATTTTTCCTCAGGATGGCATTGAATGAAGCTTGATTTGATATGTTAGCAAGATAGAGATGAATCCTTTCAGCTTGTGATGACTAACAGATGCTTTGCATCCCAAGTTATTTCATCTTGAATGTTACTCATTTGCCATTGTTGAACCACTGTTCCCATAAATTCTGCCTGCTTTTCCTGAAAGTGAAAATGGAGAGAATGTCTATTCCTACTTAGTGATAGGAATAAGCTGAGATTTTTAGAACATCTTCACAACCTTCGTGTAGGTACTTACAGAGAGGAAAAGAAACAGAGTACTGTTGCTTCCAGTATTTTTTATGTATATTCCAGTATATTTTTGCTGCCAGTGGAATGATAAAACAAAGCAGATTTGAGGAGGAGACCATGTGGGTTGTATTGGTCTTTCAAGTCTAGAATTTCTTATACAGGTAGAATTTCTGTTTGTGATGGTTTCATCCCAGCCAGCAACCCTGCCCCAGGCAGCCACTTGCTCACTCTCCCACCAGTGGGATCAGGGAGAGAATTGGAAGGGTAAAAGCTGGAAAACTCAAACCTTGAGACAAAGACAGTTTAATAGGGAAAGTAAAAGCCATGCACACAAGCAAAGCAAAACAAGGAATTAGTTCCCTGCTTCCCTTGGGCGGCCCCCAGCTGCGCTTCCTGATGGTTTCTGTGACAATGCCTCAAGACTTAGTATTCTTCCTGATGCAACTGGTGATTTGTATTTAATTCAGAAATGCTTTTATTGCACTTATTATTACTAGATCATGAAACTGGAAATTGAAGAAATTGCAGCCCCAAGGTCATTTGTGTTTCTGTGGTGCGGCTCGGGCGAGGGTCTGGATCTCGGCCGAGTGGTAAGATGTTGTTTTAATTCAATTTATCAGGGACAGGCTTAAGAGTTTATTTTTATCTTTGACTTTTCCCTGTATAGAATTCTCAGCCCTAACTACTGAGGGATGTTTTGTTACTGTGTTAGAGGATATGTGATTTTAAATGGCATTAACTGTTTAGATACTGTAAATGTCCAGCTGAGTCATTGACTGTGTGAGGAAGCGTAATTCCTTGGGGTCGTGGTTTGGATGTATGTGTGTTGACAGAGGAGCAGGTTGCCAAGTTACAATTTTTTAACAGAAATCTCAGTAGTTTTCTGCCAGAAGTGTTCATGCTAGGAGAAAGGTCCTACTGTTTCATAAATTGAGATACAATTGTCATCTTTCTGCATGCCAGGGAAAGGCTACTTGTGTTGGGGATGCTGCACTAAGAATTCCCAATTGGCTCCTGCAATGCTGAAACATTCTTTATTTAGTTCAAGCATTGCTTGGCATGAAAACAATTCACAGACAACTGTTTAAGGGCAGCCTGTGATTACTGATGTCTTTGCTTTGGCTGTTTTTCAGTGTGAAGTTGGCCAGATAGACTGGGTTTGGTCATAGACAGGTTTGTAGTAGCTGGACAGTCCTTGAAAGTCAAGGGCCTAAGTGAGTGTTCTGCTCAGGTCACTTGATGTTTTTGTGCAGTGTGAACTGTTTCATTTGTTTATAACATTTAGTGTCTGCGCAAATGGGGTTACAGAAGATGTGAGGACATTTGCTGGATTAAAACAAATAAGAACAACCCTGGCAAGACCAAGACTCTAGACCCCAAGGCTGTCTTCCAAAGAACCAAGGTAAAGGATTGGCTCATTCCTCCTCTGTTTCCATTCTGTCTCTCTGTGCTGATGACACAGCCAAAGTTGGTGACAGGCTTGTGAGAAAGCCAACAGGAGGACTTCCCAGTTGTGCTGCAAAGTACATGTTATGGAACTAAACTTAGCAGTAGAATTTGCCTAAAGTCAATGTCAAAAGAAGTCTTTTAATCTGTAGATTTTAACTGAATCTATTAACAAAAAATAACTGTAGAAGATCGGCTATTGGTTCTAAATGCACACAAGGTGTGCGCCCAGAGCTTGGACCAGAGACAAGTCTGGGGGAACCAGAGCATCCTCTGCCTTCCTGGAGGTGATTGTATAGCACAAGTGACAGAATGGGTCAGCTTGCTTTAAACCAAACTTTTTTTTTAAGACGTTTTGTAGAGGATGTGTATTGAAGGAGGTGCAGAGAAAAAAAAGTGTTCTGGTTTGTGACTCAAATGTCTATTGATCAGAAACTTAGAGAAATGTAAATGTGACTCGTAAATAATTAGGGTATATGTGAGTGTAACTGGAAGTTTTACTGAGTACAGAGCTGATGGGCAATTTATTCATTTCAAGTTGTCAGTGAACCTCAGGACTCCTTCCTCATTCATTCATCATTCATTAGCATTAAACATCCTCCAGTCTGTCTCAAATTGGCCATTGTTAGGAGTTTAAACTTCCCCTGAGGATATCTGGAATCTTTCTTTGACTTGCGTTTACATTAATCTGAAGTTTGTTTGAAAGTGTGTTGTATTAGTTGTTGTATGCATGTGGAAGTGGGGGGGGCTCCCTGGGGAGTCCCCAGAGGGCCCCCTAAGCCGAGGGTTCACTGGAAGCAGCAGGCAGGCAAGGAGACTCCACACGGCTTCTGAGGGTGCTGATTAGATGAGGGTTTATTGGGGGTCCCACCCCCGGGAGCAGCATGGTTACTGAGGGAGAAAGGGGGGGAAGGGGGAGAGAGGGAGAGCCTGGGGAGGGAAGGGGCCAAGAGAGAGCCTGGTGTCCCTCGCACAGCTTAAGAGGGAGATCCAAAGGGGGCGCGGAATCTGATTTGGGCCAATGGGATCACAGGTACATGAGACTTCACAGCTTGGGATGAACCGTACATTTTGAAGGGGTAAGACAGAGCATACCATTTAACTAAAATGCAACACTGCAATTAGTTATAAATATGTATAAGTATAAATATTGTGTGTTTATTGTATATAGTATTGCAAATATGTGCCGTTTGCTCATGAGGGCAAGGCTAAAACTAACACAGGAGGATTTGAGGGGACTTTGTTTAGCACAGAAAAATAGTTTCTGGTATGGGGGAATTGCTGTGTTTATTGAGCAAGAGTTGAGCTGAGGTCACTGGTTGTGATAAACACTGAAAATGGAATGAGTTTGCTCTGACTAAACAAACACTGCTGCAAGCTGTGTTTGCCAGTGCTTAGAGCAGCAAATGTGTTCTGTTCTGTTTGGCTGAGGCATCTCTCCATGGCTGTTCGGTGCTATGCCACCTGTCAGAGAATCCCAGTATTTGTGACATACCGTGTGGTATGGAAGTAAAAGGTTTGGGATAGTTCTCCTAAGGACTTGACTGAGGAGGCTCAGCTGGGTGGGTGGTTTGCTTAGCAGTATTCTGCTTTTTACTTGAGTAAATTCTAGGTCCAAACCCGTGTTGCATGAGTGCAATACCATCTGCAGAGATTTGACAGGTCTGACGTTGTGCCTTTCATGTTTACACACTAACTCTACAAACCCTTTCCAAAATTCAGGAATGATTATGTGCTCTTGTCTGTGACTGTTTCCTGAGCCATCTGGTGGTGCTTAGTGAGTCAGAGTGTTTGATCCTGGGCAACAAATCGCTCATCCAAGATTGATATTTCCAGAAACAGAGCTCTGAAATGAGTATGTAGGAGCCTCTTTTCATCCTGGAACAATCCTCATTCATGGGTGCCACATATCACTCACTTAAATTGGTCTGCAGTGTTGTAGAAGGAAGGAAAACAATGCATGTTACAGCTCAAGAACACTTCTAGTGCTGATGAGCTGTCTGAGAGTGTGATAGTGGTTGCGGGGTTTTATGCAGTAATATCTTCTAGAAAGGAATCTGAGGGGAATTCTGAGGGTCACTTTATTAACAGAGATACAGTATGAAAAAGTACGTATTATTTCCACTGCCTGTTTTAAGACTGAAAGCTTTGCAAGTTATTATATGAATAAAGTTAGGATCAGAATGCTAAGACAGGTATTAATCATAATTAATAACCATTCCTTGCTCTTGCCATCATGTTTTTCTCTTTTGCCTTGTGGAGACTTCTCAGCCTGTCCAGCCTGAAGTTCTGTAACTGAAGAAGTCCACGTAGCTGACTTCAGCCTTGATTTGAGTTTTACCACCTCATAATGTAGTTTATTAAGCTTTGGCTTAAAGGACTGCTCTGCTTTGTCCTCAGCTGGCTCCTTTGGTGGCTCCAGCTTTTCTGCTCTAGTTCTTGTTTCAGACTTTTCTCTCCTGTAAGAGTGGAACGTGCTTGGAACTGTCCTTGCTGTCCATTGCGCTCACCTGGCACAGCAGTAGGTGCGAGATGTGACGGCTCTGTGTGTCTGCAGGAGCACTGCCTCATGGGCATCAAGGGCACCGTGCGCCGCAGCACCGACGGAGACTTCATCCACGCCAACGTTGACATCGACCTCATCATCACTGAGGAGCCTGAAATCGGCAACATAGAGAAACCTGTGGAGATTTTTCACATCATTGAGCATTTCTGCCTCGGGCGACGGCGGCTTCACCTCTTCGGGAGAGACAGCACAATTCGACCAGGTAACTGCTGTGTTGTTTTTGATCCAACAGTAAAATTCATTTCAGGGTCCTAAAGAGGTTTCCAGATGTATGTCACAGGTCATGTAGCACATCTGAAGGAAATAGTTTTTTGGTGTATGTGAAGATCTGTCAGTCACAGAACTGTTGTTTAGAAAGTTTATGAGAACTCTCATTTCTATAGTTTTTCCAGAAGAGAGATTTTTGTTAACCAATATTTTTGCCTATCCATGTGTTTAATTCATCAGTGAGTATAACAAAATCCAGTTGACGTTCCTTTTCTCCCATATGTTTACGCTTCTCAGAAAAGTGATTTCTTTCTCCAACTGATTTTCAACCCCTATGAGTTAGTGCTCTTGCCTGTGTCTGAAGTCACAGTATCTCACAGTGGGTGCTGCATCTGGCATGATGCAAAATAAAAGAAAGACATGGATCAGGACACATTGTTCAGGTATTCCTTCAGTGCTGCTGCCAGGGGATTCTGTATGGCAGTGTCTCACAGTGAGGTTACGCTGGTAGAACTCGAGTATTTTTTAAAAACACTGTTGTGGTGTAAGGACAAGTAAGAAGAAGGGGTAGGGCTTTGTGAAAGCACAATGTGAATGTTGCCACAGCCATGTGTAATAAAATTTTTTTTTAAAAAAAGGAAAACAAGCCCTTAGAAACACCCAGCTGAAATCTTAACTTCGCAGCAACTCTAGAGGTGACCTGTTTTGTTCCCAAGGTTGGCTGACGGTGGGACCCACCCTCACAAACAGCAACTTCAACGCGGAAACGTATTCCTCGTATTTCACGGCTCCCAATTCCCACCTGACCGGCTGCACCGAGGAGATCGAGAGGCTGCGGCCCAAGTCCCCGCCGCCCAAGTCCAAGTCCGACCGGGGTGGGGGTGCTCCCAGGGGAGGAGGAAGAGGAGGGACCTCGGCAGGACGGGGAGAAAGGGGCAGGGAAAGGAACAGAACCAACTTCCGCGGTGAGCGGGGCGGCTTCAGAGGGGGCCGTGGAGGGACCCATCGAGGGGGCTTCCCCACCCGCTGAAGAGGTGACGGCTGCTTCCCCTGCCTACGCCTTGTCTGGGAATCTCTCCTGTAGTCTTGTTTTTCCTACAGTGAATTCCTCTGGGGACGCAAGCTAGATGACTTTTACAATTGTTTTCGGTGCACGCCGTTCCAGACCATCGGCCTTGCAGTCTGGCACAGCCCCTCACCTGGCCGTGTCCTGCACGGGCAGCGCTGAACTCAGAGCAGAGAGCACCAGCCCTTCACACCACGGGTAGGATGGAAATGACCCCCTTGCTCTCCACTTAGGAACCTTGCAAGGTGGAGACTTCTTTTTCAACTTCATTTTCTCCAAAACATGGAGTCCTCCTCCATTGTTGGAGGTTTGGGTTTGGACTGACTTGCATTAATATGATGGAGCAGGCATGAAATGCAGCTCTGAATTGCATGGCCACAGCAGACTTGCTGTTCTATGGAAGAAAAAGTGCTGTGTCTGTATTGACACCTATTTTAACTTCTCTGAAACCAAGGAGTAAATGAAATAAATAGAATTCTATTTTTTCTTATTTGGTTTAAACTTCCCAAATTATTCCTGGGAATAGGAAAAGGTTAATTTTTAATTTGTGGTGTATATGCACTCACCTGCCATGTCAGTAGTGGAGAGAGCGGTAATTCTGTGCAGCTGTGTGTTGTCCTTCCTGGAAAGCAGCGAGCTGTGCATTTGTGTGCAGCCCAGAAGTTGTGCACAGGTCTGGGCTGCTCCTTGAGTGGGGATTTTTCCCCCAGTGTGTGTCTGTAACACCTTGTTCCTTGGGAGGGAAGAGCAGTGTCACTGCAGAGCGGTCCCAGAGGCCTCGCTGGAGGGAGGATTGCACCGGGAGGTGGTGTGAGTGTGTGATCCCCGAAACAGGGAACACCGAGGGAACTGAGTGCTGCCTTTGCCTGCGGGCGTTGCACACATTTAAGAATGGCTGTTGCTGATCCAGCGCAGTGTGGAAAGAAAGTGACCCCCTTCCCTATGTACAAATGTCTGTTTTTAGCAAAACCACAACTCTGAGCTTCTTGTGCAGTTCTTGGTAGGCTGAACAAACCCGGCTTTTGATGTCTCAAGGTTTTAGGTGTGGGTTTTGGAAAACTGGCATTTAAGTCTGAATGTTTCTTCTGAAGCCCAGCTTTTAAATAACTGTCCTGTAAAGTAGTGGATTATTAAACATGTTTATCAAAGCTGATGTTTAAATATCTTCCTTAATATTTTGCGTATTTGTTGTCCTTGAGATTTTGGAATTGCTAAGTGGTTTCCTCTGTGCTGTTGTAGACAGGAACTGTTCTTTTCATTTTGAAGATTTTGATGGGCTGGGGAACTCCCTGGCTTTGGTCATGTTTAGCAGGGGATTGCCATAGTGCCAATGGAAACTGCCTGTTGTTTACAGCTTGTTTCTTCCCCTGTCGTATGTGCACATCTGTAGAGTGACTGGATTTGGGGAGTTTTAAAGTTGATGTTTATCTGGTCATTGGTGAAGTCTGCCACGGGCTATATGGAACACATCTGAGAGAAGGTAAATGCCCTAGTAAGGACACCTTTTTTGGTGGTTTTTGCCCCAATTATTTTGTTATTCGAAAAGTAAAGACACTTTACGGTAGGACCACTGCTTTTGTGCCAGGGAAAAATATTTTCTTGTTTTTCAATGAGTAGAAAACGTTAATTTCCATTTCCCCTTTTTAATTACATGCCCAATACTGGTAGTTCAGTGAATGAGCTGCTCTTAACATACACTTAGGCTAAAGGGAAGAGGAGGGCCAAAAGCTACTGGATCTGAAGTGCTTCTGTATTAGTTTGTGCAGCTGCTCCAGACTTCAGTGACTGAGGAAGGTAGTGGCAGGTGATGGAGGTGTCTTGGTTCTTGCTGTCAAAGCAGAAATAGCTCAATAACCGTAAGGAAAAAATGAATAGTGCTGCGAGTGTTCGATTAGAGCTGTCTGGATGGGCCGCCTTTGCCAGCAAATTCTGATGTCCATGTTGTTAATGAACAGCTGATGGAATGTTTTAATTGATGTTAATGGACAAGGAGCTTCACCTGTGCACTTGTCCTCCGTGAAGAACAACACTGCCCATGCTCATCTGATGGTGGAATTTCAGCAGTGACAGACTGACAAAGGCTGTACAGGTAAGGCAGTAGCGCAGGCCTGCGCACCCCCAAATCTTGGTCCATGTCCTTTTGGGGACGGGCATGAGACTTAGGATGTACTGGAGTGAGACACAATCCCACACACCCCGTATACAGGAAGAAAACTGGGACATTTTCTCAGTCACCGGGATTGGGACCATATAGAAACGGTGACTAGAGATGAAAAGCTGTTAATCCCATTAGTAGTTGTCAGTAATTTCTCACTTGTAACACTTCCAGAGCAAGGGGAGGATAAGGCTCACAATCACTGAGCTGAGGAGTATTTCATTTGCCACAAGTAAATGAAGACTTAATTTAAGCATGCTCTCCTGGAAGGTAAAAAGCCTGATGAGTTTCTTCCTTTCCACTTTCATTAAATGCATAATGCCTCCAGTCTGATTTGTGCTGCCCCTCTAGACCTTGTCATGTCTTTCCACTCTGGAGCAGGCTTAGAGTCCTTGGATTATTTTACACCCTGTGAATTCAGTGAAGAATTCAACACCTGCACTGACAAGGTACTCAGGATGTGTCAGCATTTGGCTTCAGAAGGAATTTAAGAGCCCAGTCACAGTCAGGTGTAGATCATTGTGTGTAAATCAGCCATCAGCTGGAGAATTCCATGCACTCTCTGTCAGTGGTGGTTGCAAGAAGCTGGCTGGAATGCTGCTGTGCTGTGCAGGCTGGCTCTCAAGCAGTTTTGAAAACAAAAAGCTACTGTCCACAGGAGCCACCTTCCCTGGGCACAGAAGGCAGACGACACCTTCTGCAGCCAGGGCAGCCTGGCAGTGCTGCTGGCAGCTGTAGCACCAGCACACCTGTGGTTCTCAGGGACATCTATCACACATTACAGAGTAAGTTATGAGAATTATAAAAAGTCCTACGATCCATAGAGGGGCAGTGAGGTTTAGCAATCCAGAACTGCTCCTCTATAGAGAGGTCACAAGGAATGCCACAGCATTAGCAACTGCAATATAAGTAATGTCATTTTTAAGTACACAAATTAAGGCACAGGTCAGAGTCTGTAGCCATGATATTTTATGAAAAATC